>BOPN01000978.1:230000-242500 GCA_017312705.2 Penaeus japonicus
ATGTAAGCTTTCGTTATTAGACTCGGTGTTTCTGTGGGTAGATTTGCAACAATTCATTTAAAGATTAGTAGGGTGTGTTAACGTTAATGGTGTGTCCTGTACAAGGAAGCAATATAGATGTAAGTGGTAGGGAGTTATTATATGTCGAGGGGCAACTTCATTTCATGCCTTGTTTTAGTGTTGTGGAATTCATTGAAAACGTGGTAGGTAGGTGGGCTGTGCAGTGAGGGTGGAATTTGATCAGTAAGGTAGCAATGGCAAGGGGTGAGCTGCTTGAGCTGACATGTTGAGGTGAGGAGTTCTGAGGGAGACATTAAGGGAGCCATGTAGTCATTCTTTGGCAGCATCCAATATGAGTCTGTAAAGATTATTTTAGATTTATGTAAAGAGAATATTAGGGTTTTGTTACAATTCAAAAATTTTGTTATGTATATATTTTGTTATACATATAGTGATGTGCTCAGGAAAAGGAAATACAGGCAAAAGGTTGACGGCAGGTTTCTTGACTGATACCTCATACTAAAACAGGACTGCATGGCCACTTATGCATTGTTAGGAAGTGCTAGAAAAGATATCATACAGTATATACATTCTGAATGAATATAGATGAATTAAAATATTTAATAAAGATTGAATACAATTTTTGACGATAACATCAACACAGACTGAGGTCAGTGATAGGCCTACTACAGCAGCAGTTGGAAATTTGTTGCATCATAATGTGTCTGTATTTCTCTGTGTAAATGTGTGTTGATAGATGTATTTATATATATATATATATATATATATATATATATATATATATATATATATATATATATATATATATATATACATATAAAAGTACATACATACAAACGAGCACACATTTTGAATTAATAGATCTCCAACTGTGTCTGTTTCAAATATGGCATTATCGCTATTAGAGGGGGGGGGGGGTAGTGCATTGACAGTAGTCTAGGGTAATGATAATGGTCATCCACTTTTGCATTGATACGGAAAGCAACATGAGCTCCGGGAAAGTTTGGAAAAAGACATAGTCAAAGGATGGGAGGGAGCTGGAATTTTTCTGATAATACTTTTTACATATTAGGTCATTTTTAAACATCATTATGATTAGCACTACAATCTAAACTAGGCCGTGCCAACAAAATGGTGTACTTGCCATAGCCAATAGGAATATTTTTTAGACCAACATTTGGTAGTTTATATATAGATATGGCATTATGGGGCGAGTGTCTATTTAGATCTCTCTCTCTCTCTCTCTCTCTCTCTCTCTCTCTCTCTCTTCTTTTCTCTCTCTCTCTCTCTCTCTCTCTCTCTCTCTCTCTCTCTCTCTCTCTCTCTCTCTCTCTCTCTCTCTCTCTCTCTCTCTCTCTCTCTCTCTCTCTCTCTCTCTCTCTCTCTCTCTCTCTCTCTCTCTCTCTCTCTCTCTCTCTTCCTTTCTCATCCTTTCTCTCTCCCTCCCCCCCCCTTCTCTCTCTCTCTCTCTCTCTCTCTCTCTCTCTCTCTCTCTCTCTCTCTCTCTCTCTCTCTCTCTCTCTCTCTCTCTCTCTCTCTCTCTCTCTCTCTCTTCCTTTCTCTCTCCCTCCCCCCCTTCTCTCTCTCTCTCTTCCTCTCCCTCCTTTTTCTTTCTCTGTCTCTCTCTCTCTCCCTTTATCTCTCTCTCTATCTCTCTCTCTCTCTTTCTTTCCCTCTCTCTTTATCTCTCTTTCTTTCTTTCTCTCCCCCTCTTTCTCTCTTTCTTTCTTTCTTTCTTTCTTTCTTATTTTCTTTCTTTTCCTCTCTCTCTCTTTTTCCCTCTCTCTTTCTCACTCACACTCTCATATCAGGTTCCACTGTTAGGGTTTTAGCAGTGGGCAAGAAAGGGCTGGAAGAAAACTTTTTACCAAGTTTATTTATGAATAAATGTTGGGACCCTCACCTATGTCCTATAGACAGGTGTGTTGTGAATGGATCAATCAGGAAGTGTGATTACACTTGAGTTTCAATGACTGTTTGCATTTGTGAGTATCATAGGTTCAATGATGCCTCGAGCAAGAAGCGCATCAGTACATTGTGGATGTTTATGGAGGACTTTCTAGTCTTCCATGAAGTCCTTAGGAGGAAGCTGCTCTTGTAGAACTCTTACCTGAAGTGACTTCACAGTCTGACACTCATCCCATGATAGAGGCAAGTGGGAGCTCTAGTAGCAATGATCATGTGCAAGGCACTTTGACTGTTTGCCATTTTGGGAGAGTTGGGAGAGCACAGAGTCCTTTCAAATGGATGCATCTAGTAATGAATGCTATGCCATCATAATAGGGATGGAGAGTTTGTAAATAGAGGGAGAATTAACCCATTGCGGACAGGTGTCATACCGTACAAGACACAGAAGCTTTAGCCTGACGACGGGCGTCATGATGTATATGATGTTCAGGGATTTTGGATCATTGGGCTATGAGTAAGGAATGAGTGAGGATAATTACTATAATTACCGTTATATTAAGCTAACTTAACAAAACATAAATGGCACCACTTTCTTCTAGCACCATAGGAGAGAGAGCCTTGAATGGCACCCATCCACAGTCTCTAGCAAGCACTATCTTTTATAGAGCAGTGGCACACAGCAAGTTACCAACCTCTTGCTATAGATGTCTAAAATGTGCTCCTGTGCCAATAGGGATACCTTCTACTTTGGCACTAACAGTCACAAGCATAGGTCTCCTTCTTTTTCCCTACCTTTTCATATCATCTTCATTGTAGGTGGTTATATGTTTCTTATTTGTTCATGACAGCACACAAATATGAAAAAATAAAGTTGTTTTTTGACCTCCCATGAAACAGCAATACTTCTATCACACTAAGAATAAAGAAAATTATGAGCTGATATGCATCATATACTACAATTTTAGTCAACTGCAGCATTGATAAAGCTATCATATGGCACATATAAGTCTCTAAACTCAATAAAACACAAAAACGGCTCTAGTTTTACAATGAGGGTTGAAAGAGTGTGGGAAAAGTCAAAGTATGTTGTGTGAAGTTGCCTTGCTCTAAAATAAAACCCATCCTGGAGACTGGGCAAGCGAATCTATTCCCCGTCTGCAATGGGTTAAGCTACTGAGGACAAGTGGAGAGTAGTGTTTTGAATGCCGTAGCAATGACGCTACTAGGGTTAGAAAAAGAATGACAAAGACCTTGAGTCTGATCAAACGTCCCTGTTGAGAAATTGTGCACAAATCTTGCTCCTAGCTTTGTGAAGGAAGTTGTAACCAAGCAGTTGGGCCCCAAGGAGTAAGGTACCAACAGCAACAACTGAAAGATTATGTTACATCTTACCAGAGTAAGTAATGGAGTAGGTTACCTCACCTTTGACTATGAGGGAGTTAACACTGTTACTTGTACAGCCACATGGTTTGGTTGAGAGGTACACTAACTTGGTTGCCTAATATTGAAACTGGAATTACACCAGTGATCAATAAGTATTAGCCTTAAAATCTGCAAAGAGAAGATGTTTGAGTGTGAGGAGGGGGGCCTTCTAAAGTTTGACAGTTATAGTAGAGAAAGGAAATGCTGATGAGTAGGTTTCAAGCAAATCCAGTGATCCTTAGTCTTTGTTCATGTGAGATATGTTTTGCAGGTTTTCCTAGAGTAACCCTCTATGATACAGTTAAAAAGAAGGATTGCCAAATTAATTGGAAGGACACTCCAAGAGGGAGGAATGGTGGACACATACTTCTTAGTCTCTCAGGGCATGGAAACCATCAATATGGATCGTGGTGCAAAAAGTTTCAAATCAAGATGTAGAGTCCATAGAGTTGGGGGGGGGGGGGGGTAGAGGGACTAGGAACAGAGGTGTCAAGAGACATGGTGACAGATAAGAGGTCACTCAGTGAGTCACTAGCAGTAGAAAATATTGCAAGGTTGCAGTGGAGTTCAGGTCAACAAAGAGAATTTACCAGTCTGCCTATGAGTATTGACTGAAAGGGTTTTATTTGGCAATACCTATTCAAGAATAAGACCTGCTTTCAGTGTAGGGAGGATGCCAAATGGAAGAAAGAAAGCATTCATTTTACTATCACAGGGGAACCCCAGCCAACATAAAAACTGCACAAGACAAAGCAACTCACCATGAAAATTGTTTGGTGAGGATGAAGTGTAGACAGCAAAGAACAATCTGATGGAGATAAGAAGGATTTGGTAGGATTTGATAATCCCACAAGGTACCAGAAGCGTATGCGAGAGGAGTAACACCAGAGCAGAGATATGGTAGTGGGGATTGCCAATGTGCAAGAGAAAGCCTGCTGATGGCCTAGGGATTTGTCTGAGCTGAGGACAAGGAGCTCAAGAGAATCAGAGAGATTGGCAACTTTTCCATATGACACCATTACAAAAAAAGGAAAGATGCAGCTTCAACACTTCAGGGTTTCTCATGGGAGGTGTCAGCTGTGACTTTTAGATTGAAGATTCGTGTGTTTGACACAAATGTTTTAGTTAGGCCACACAGGGCAGCCATATGGTATATCTAGTTAAAAGAAAGTAGTGCACAAACATATGAACTTACTTATATGTTTGTTGTAAATAGAATTGGAAATAGGCAATACAGTATGAAATACAGTATATTGTGAAATATAAGAATTAACTCAATAATGTTGATAGCAGCAATAGCAAATACGGAAAAAATAAGAGATGGAATGCCATAGTATTACCTTTTTTTTGTCCATCTATCTATCTATCCATCCATATCCCCTCTCTCACCATCTCTCTATTTCTCCCTCTCTCTCCTGTCTCCTCTCCTTTTTCCTCTCCTCCTCCCCCTTCCTCCCTCCCCTCTTTTTCCCCTATCTCTCCTCTCCATTCTCTCCCTCCCTCCCCTTCTCCCTTCTTGCCATCCAGCCCCCTTCTCCACCCTGAGTACTCTTATGTCACAGTCTCCCCTGCTTTATCTCTCTGGGCCTTCCATTTCCAAACCATTAATTTGTTGGGTTTTCATTTGTCCTTTTTATTGTTATTTCTTTGTTTTCATTTTTTATTATTCTTTGTTTGATTTTTATTATGATTAGTATTACTTTTTTAATCACCCATATTCCCCCAGTCCTTTAACCTATGCTGCAGTGTCCCCAAATATGTTTCCCTTTTTAGACATTTTAAAGACCCTAAAGTTTTTCATTTTTGTTTTTCCCAGTATTCCTCCCTCTTTTTTATTTCCTATTCACTTTTAATGATTGTCCTATTACGCCTCCCTACAGAGCCGCAAGGAGGAAGGTTCGCGGCGAGAGCACAAGCACAAGGAGCGGTCCAAGTCGAAGGAACCCGAAGGAGAGACACAGACCAAAGAGAGCAAGAAGGAGAAGAAGGAGAGGAAGAGGGTGAGTAGGAGTTTGTGAGGATTTTTTTTAGAGGATAGGATGGGGGGGGGGGGGTAGGGTTTATTTATGAATGGAATGTTTGTGGGGGAGGGAAAGGGGGGATGGGAGACAGGTAGGGTTGTTTATGAATGGAATGTTTGTGGGGGGAGGAAAGGGGGGATGGGAGACAGGTAGGGTTGTTTATGAATGGAATGTTTGTGGGGGAGGGAAAGGGGGATGGGGGACAGGTAGGGTTATTTATGAATGGAATGTTTGTGGGGGAGGGAAAGGGGGATGGGGGATAGGTAGGGTCATTTTATGAATGGAATATTTGTGGGGGAGGGAAAGGGGGAATGGGGGACAGGTAGGGTTGTTTGAGAATGGAATGTTAGTGGGGGAGGGAAAGGGGGATGGGGACAGGTAAGGTTGTTTATGAATGGAATGTTTGTGGGGGAGGGAAAGGGGGGATGGGGGACAGGTAGGGTTGTTTATGAATGGAATGTTTGTGAGGGAGGGAAAGGGGGGATGGGGGACAGGTAGGGTTGTTTATGAATGGAATGTTTGTGGGGGAGGGAAAGGGGGGATGGGAGACAGGTAGGGTTGTTTATGAATGGAATGTTTGTGGGGGAGGGAAAGGGGGGATGGGGGACAGGTAGGGTAATTTTATGAATGGAATATTTGTGGGGGAGGGAAAGGGGGGGATGGGGGGCAGGTAGGGTCATTTTATGAATGGAATGTTTGTGGGGGAGGGAAAGGGGGGATGGGAGACAGGTAGGGTTGTTTATGAATGGAATGTTTGTGGGGGAGGGAAAGGGGGGATGGGAGACAGGTAGGGTTGTTTATGAATGGAATGTTTGTGGGGGAGGGAAAGGGGGGATGGGAGACAGGTAGGGTTGTTTATGAATGGAATGTTTATGGGGAGGGAAAGGGGGGATGGGAGACAGGTAGGGTTGTTTATGAATGGAATGTTTGTGGGGGAGGGAAAGGGGGGATGGGAGACAGGTAGGGTTGTTTATGAATGGAATGTTTGTGGGGGAGGGAAAGGGGGATGGGGGACAGGTAGGGTTATTTATGAATGGAATGTTTGTGGGGGAGGGAAAGGGGGATGGGGGACAGGTAGGGTTATTTATGAATGGAATGTTTGTGGGGGAGGGAAAGGGGGGATGGGGGATAGGTAGGGTCATTTTATGAATGGAATATTTGTGGGGGAGGGAAAGGGGGAATGGGGGACAGGTGGTAGGGTTGTTTATGAATGGAATGTTAGTGGGGGAGGGAAAGGGGGATGGGGACAGGTAAGGTTGTTTATGAAATTTTGGAATGTTTGTGAGGGAGGAGGGAAAGGGGGATGGGGGACAGGTAGGGGTTGTTTATGAATGGAATGTTTGTGAGGAGGAAAAAGGGGGGATGGGAGACAGGTAGGGTTGTTTATGAATGGAATGTTTGTGGGGGAGGGAAAGGGGGGATGGGAGACAGGTAGGGTTGTTTATGAATGGAATGTTTGTGAGGGAGGGGGGATGGGGGACAGGTAGGGTAATTTTATGAATGGAATATTTTGTGGGGGAGGGAAAGGGGGGGATGGGGGGCAGGTAGGGTCATTTTTTTATGAATGGAATGTTTGTGGGGGAGGGAAAGGGGGGATGGGAGACAGGTAGGGTTGTTTATGAATGGAATGTTTGTGGGGGAGGGAAAGGGGGGGATGTGGGGGACAGGTAGGGTTGTTTATGAATGGAATGTTTGTGGGGGAGGGAAAGGGGGATGTGGGGATTGGTAGTAGGTTGTTTATGAATGGAATGTTTTGTGGGGGAGGGAAAGGGGGATGGGAGACAGGTAGGTTGCTTATGAATGGAATGTTTGTGGGGGAGGGAAAGGGGGGATGGGAGACAGGTAGGGTTGTTTATGAATGGAATGTTTGTGGGGTGGGAAAGGGGGGATGGGAGACAGGTAGTTGTTTATGAATGGAATGTTTGTGGGGGAGAGGGAAAGGGGGATGGGAGACAGGTAGGGTTGTTTATGAATGGAATGTTTGTGGGGGAGGGAAAGGGGGGATGGGAGACAGGTAGGGTTGTTTATGAATGGAATGTTTGTGGGGGAGGGAAAGGGGGATGGAGACAGGTAGGGTTGTTTATGAATGGAATGTTTGTGGGGGAGGGAAAGGGGGGGATGGGGGGGACAGGTAGGGTTATTTATGAATGGAATGTTTGTGGGGGAGGGAAAGGGGGGATGGGGGGACAGGGGGGTTGTTTATGAATGGAATGTTTGTGGGGAGGAAAGGGGGATGGGGGACAGGTAGGTTGTTTATGAATGGAATGTTTGTGGGGGAGGGAAAGGGGGGATGGGAGACAGGTAGGGTTGTTTATGAATGGAATGTTTGTGGGGGAGGGTATGGGGGATGGGAGACAGGTAGGGTTGTTTATGAATGGAATGTTTGTGGGGGAGGGAAAGGGGGGATGGGAGACAGGTAGGGTTGTTTATGAATGGAATGTTTGTGGGGGAGGGAAAGGGGGATGGGGGATGCAGTAGGGTTATTTATGAATGGAATGTTTGTGGGGGAGGGAAAGGGGGGATGGGAGACAGGTAGGGTTGTTTATGAATGGAATGTTTGTGGGGGAGGGAAAGGGGGGATGGGAGACAGGTAGGGTTGTTTATGAATGGAATGTTTGTGGGGGAGGGAAAGGGGGGATGGGAGACAGGTAGGGTTGTTTATGAATGGAATGTTTGTGGGGGAGGGAAAGGGGGGATGGGAGACAGGTAGGGTTATTTATGAATGGAATGTTTGTGGGGGAGGGAAAGGGGGATGGGGGACAGGTAGGGTTATTTATGAATGGAATGTTTGTGGGGGAGGGAAAGGGGGGATGGGAGACAGGTAGGGTTGTTTATGAATGGAATGTTTGTGGGGGAGGGAAAGGGGGATGGGGGACAGGTAGGGTTATTTATGAATGGAATGTTTGTGGGGGAGGGAAAGGGGGGATGGGGGGAATGGGGAACAAGTAGGGTTTGTTTATGAATGGGACATTTGTAGGGGTGGGAATATGGGGAATATGAAGAGTTTGTAATAACAATAATACAAATGCAATTTTAGTTTTAGCTTTATATCATAAACACAGATACAGTTTCTATTCTGACATTGTGATCATTATCAGTATTTTCTGGCAATAAAGAGAAGTTCCAACACATGATACCTATCCCTTCTGTTTACAAAATCTTAAATTCAGTGCAATGATTCAGTTCAAATAAGACAAAGGTCTATTATTCTTTTATTTCCAATATTTAATTTTTGGTCTTCCACCTTTTGTAAAGTAATTTGAAATTCTTATTGATAATGCAGTGTACTCTATATATCAGATATGTTTATTATATTTCTGAGGTCATCTCTGAGGCCCTGATAAGAACAGAGGAATGTTTTAAAGGAACAAGTCCTAACCAGTAGGATACAAATTTCTTTCAAGTGTAGTTCTATGTGAAGCAAGGTTTTGTCATCAAGTGAAGTATAAGATATAAGACACCACATATAGGAACTTCTCTTTGCCACAATTTTATTATCTTAAACCAGAAGTCTTTAGCTCAAAGAATCTGCTTAGTTCTCAGCCTGTTTTGCTGCTTCTTCATCTCTCTGTTGTTTCTTCTTCTTCTTCAGGACCGATCACAAGATGACGCAGCGGATTCTGATTTGAAAAGGAAGAAGGAGGACCGAATAAAAAGTAATGGCAGGTCGGAGGACGACCACAAACACAGGCACCAAACACACAGGGTATGTTTTTACGTCCGTTTACCTTTTTGATATTTTGAACAGCCTGAATGTTATAAATTGTATCATATCTTAAAAGAGAATCTAAATCCCCATTTCTGAAACAAACAAAAGAAAGGAAATGCAGCAACACCAAGAAATGAACAAAAATAATTCTCATCAGATGATAAAACTGAAATGGAAATGTTTTTGGTTTTATCACTTGAGTCCAACCCAGCATTAAACATCAGAGTTTTTGCTTCCTTTCTTGGTGTTGCTGTGTTTCCTTTTATCTATTCATTACTTTGGATACTTTTTATTGTTGTCCTCAAAAATTAGGGGGAAATTTAACATAAAACAATATGTAATAAGAAACTGATTTTACACTGAAACTTGTCCCACTTGCAGGCGGACAGCGAAGAGTATCACGACCGATATTCAAGTGACATCAGAGGGAAGGATTACCGAGAATACGAATACGAGCGAGATTACGAGAAGCATCCACCAAGCAGACACAAGCGTAAAAACTAACCCCAGCATAGAATTAGTTCTTTGAATTGTGTTTATAGAACTCCTGTTTACAAATGAAGTGTTTGACTCCAAGAACATGCCTCAGTGTGAAGTCCATACACTTAAAATTCCTACTGAAAATTTTTTGTTTAGTCATTTTTCATATGATCCCTTTATGCTCGAAAGAACAATTTATGTTTCCTATGAAATCAGGGCTGATGACTGTCAAATAAAATCTTTTATCATTATTCAGTGTTATGTTGTTTTTATGTTTCTTTGTGCATTTAACAATACAGGAAAGCAAAACATCAGAACAAATGGTTATATGTATGTGTATGTATATTTAGACACTCATACTCTAGCACACATATACAAATGCATACAAAAACAATTGCAAACACTATGCACAAGTAGAAATACACAGAAAAACACAGTTATATAATTAATTTTAGAAGTTCTTGGTTTGTGAACTTGTTGCAACAACAATGTCAAATGAGTAGAGAATTTTTTAATGGTGAATTTTTCTTTCTCTTTCTTATTCAAAATCTGCTACTGGAAAGTAATGATTATACGGACCACAAAACTGTTTTAGTAATGTTAACTTGCTGATGCTGGGAGTGTATGTGGATCTGCACTGTACATTATGGTTTTATTTTGATATCTATAGATACTCTTTAACACATAGATGGCTCCACAAGTACTTGTTCACCAAGGAATTGTTTATTAGACCTGTTTGACCTCTCCTTAGTACTCCTGGCCATAAATTTACTTGAAGAAAATTTTTATATTAATGTAATTATTGTTAATGATATTATGAATATTATAATGATAAAATATAAGTGAAATGATAATGATAAAGCTGAGAACAACAGTGGTAGTGATATAATTCTCTTTCTCTCTCTCTTTCTTTCTCTCTCTCTCTCTTTCTCTCTCTCTTTCTCTCACTCCCTCTCCCTCTCTCTCCCCTCTCTCTCTCTCTCTCTCTCTCCCCTCTCTCCCTCCCCCCTCTTTCTCTCCTCTCCCTCTCCCTCTCCCTCTCCCTCCTGCCCTTCCTGAAAATGTGAGGAATAAGGTAGACAAGTGAGGCCAGGTACACCTGCTTATTGAATCCTTAGTAACTCAGTATTTGTGGAGCCATCAATGTGTAGAGAAAAGACTTAAAACAAAACCAAAGTGGACAGAGCTTGTCCCTGTCATCACTGAGTTAATGTTAGCTTATTTTCTTTCTTTTTTTCCACTGTTTTCAGTATTTATTTTTTTATTTTGCTTTTTATAGTTATTATAAATTCTCTCCCCACTCCATGAATGTATATATATGTTTGTTTTTCCTTTTCTTGTGAAAGTAGCCAGATTTCATCAAATTGGCTTATACTAATTCCAAAATAATTTAAGAATTTTTAAAGGTGTTTAAAGACAATACAAGTATAGAAAATAGGCTTTTATCATGTGTAAAAAAAATTCTAGTGATAGATTTTCTTTTTTTATCTATTTTATTTTATTTTTAAATGAGCAATTGAGATTTACATTACAATAAATAGTCCACCAACTTCTAAGATACCAAGCCTAGTTCTTTCTAATACTGAAAATGTAACTAAGAAATTAATCCTCAGTGATAATTAAGATTTTACCCTATATATATATAAGAAAAGGGGAGAAAATCAATAGAAATGTACATAGTCATAATTTGTGTACCTGGTCCAAAATGGCTAACCATTTTTATGACAAAGAAATAGTTTTGAATGGTAAGAAATAGAACAAAAAAAAAGTTCAAAAAAATAAAAATAAAAAAAACATTTTTGTTGTGTATATGATATGTCCATTTTAAGGTACTGCAAGGTTTGGAAGTAGCCGGCTTACACAATATATTCTATTTTACTGGTGTTTTGGTAGTGCAACTTGTGGGATATCTCTCAGTCCACTGTACGTTTTGAATGCACTGTGAGTAATGTCGAGGTTTGATATGTGTGTGACGTTTTCATACATCCTCTATTTTGTATATTGTGAGAGCATTATTTGACGCATGATAAGACTTTCTAGCAGGGTAATAGGAATTTGATGGTTATGTTCAATCCGCAGAGTACAATGTTACTGTTAGTACTTAAAATGATAAAAAGAATTTTTGATTTTTGATTTATTTTTTTATTTTTTGAAAAAAAATTGTGAAATTCTCTTTTGGGTTTGTAATTATTTTTGTTTATTATAGATAACATGTCCACACAGTACGTTTCTCAATTTCCTCTTTCTCTTTCCTTTCACTTGATCAGTCTTTCGGTTCAGTTATACTCATATATCCTGCATCTTTCTTTTTTCCACAATTTGCCATCTTCCAGTAGTCTGTGTTGCTCAATGGACTTCAAGTTTTAGGGATCCCGGAGAGTAAATGCTATTCCTCTGTACGTGAATTGATTGTGACAATATTGCACATTGCAGTACATAGGAGGAAACAAAGAGAAAAAGGGTATACAAAGAAATAGCAGAAATCATCTTGTTTTAGTTAGTACTGTGAAATTATTAATACACACTTTACAACCAGCCTGCAATATGTATTCTGTAAGGTAAAATGTGATTATAATAATAACATTATTTTACTGTATCTGTTTTTTTCTTTCAATAAGTCAATCCCACTCTACAGGAAAACATGCCAAGTTTTTGCTCAAGAGTAATTAACCTAATGACGACGAGGTGTCACAGCCGTGTGACACGGCAAAGTGCCTGATGACGGGACGACACACCAGTGTGACGTCCCCGAGGCGATATTACTTAGGCCCAGCATATGGGGTTGCCAGTTCTCTCCGGGCCCGTCAGCAACGAGTTAAAGGATATATGCCCACTGTTATTTCAAATATATTTATTTATTTGGGTGCTGTTTATAAAGGAACTGTCATTTTATGTGTGTATTCGGCTACTTTCTTTCTTTCTTCTTTTTCTGTTTCAAT
>BOPN01000978.1:260000-287500 GCA_017312705.2 Penaeus japonicus
ATTCTGGAGTGTCCTTGCCCGCTTCGATAGCATGATGGAATGCCTCATGGGATGGATATGATGATAAGAACTGCCCTCTTCCTTGATTGATAGAGATACAATCGGGGACGCTGTCTTTATCTCGGGTGAATGTGCAAATGACGCCCATATCCGCCGCGGTAGGCCCTCGCAGCCGAAGATCAAAGAAAAAAAATCATCCAACTGCAACATATTCCTCGATTCCTCGCCGCAAAGTCGAAACCGAGTCACATGCCTCAATCCCGCCTCGCTGTGGAATCCGAACCTCCCTCGAGAGAATCTCCCGCGCGCGGAGGGGGAATCGGACGCGTTTATAGCCCCGAGCCCGATGCTCTTTTGTCTCCCCCCCCTTCCCGAGCGGCCGAGCCCCGCCGCGATCCCGGGGTCTATCGGCCAGCAGAGCGCGCCCCGGCCACTCCGCTCCTTCTTTCCGCCGCGGCTCGCACGCCGTCCTCCTCGTGGTCCTCGCCGTGGTCTGCTCAAGCCCCAAAACAAGGTATTCACGCTCGCCCGCCGCGCTGTTGGCGCCCGGGAGTCTGTCCTCCAGGTGCAGGGGCACTCTAGGGCTGGCCCAGACGCCCCTGGAGAGGGAAAGGCGTCGCGTTTGCACAGTGTTTCTGACTGAAGGAGGAAAAGGTTTTTGGATTTTTTTTTCGTGTCGCTTCGGCGCAGCAGAAGACTCAGTGTTGGTGCATGTCACGTGGAGACGGACGGACCCGCAGAGCCAGCGCCGCTTCTCCCGCTCGCTCTCGCCCTTGCCCGCGTGTGTCTCGACGCCCCTGCCGTGCCTTTTCCCGCGTCAGGTCCCGCCCTTCGGCACCAGGTCCTCCTCCAGCGCCAGGCGAGAGGAAAAGCAGGTGAAATAAGCGCTCAAGAGAGACAAAGGCGGGAGGCGGGAGTGAGTGAGCGAGTGTGTAGTGCTCGACCCAAGGCCAGCGTTCTACCTTTGTTCCTTCGTAAATTTCGGTATATTCATCTAATCCTCCTCTCGTTTTTTTTTATCCGAATTGCTCGATCGTCCATTTCAATTTCGAGGCATTTTCTAAGGAATCTCCGTCTCTGGTTGTAGTAAGATTTCGCCTCCTCGTCTTGCGGGTTCTTGGGCAACGTGGCCGCGAGAGACGGTGTGTCTGTGTGTGTGTGTGTGTTTGCTTTATTTCTATTTTTAAGTTTCCACTCTTTGCTTTTTTCTCCTTTTCGCGTTCACGGTCCCGGAGGATTAGGAAGTGGGGATTATTTGGTGTTTTTGGTTTCGTTGAATGATGTGGTTTTGCTGTTGTATTGGATGCTGGTTTATGTAATGGATTGTGGTTTCTAAGAATAGATTTTGTGTGAGGTGTGATTTGAATAGGTGAGTGGTGTGTTTATGCATCAAACGGACTTAATTTATCTGGTTGCTTATTTTTTACAAGAATAGCAAAATTCAAAATTAGAAGATCATTTGGGTTAAACAAGAAAATTAAAAGCAATTTTAAGGAAGCGTGATCAACTCTGAAATGTTGCTTTTGCTGATGTTGAAAAATAAATTATAACCAATTTTTTTCTATATGTATTACTTTTGGAGGGTTGATGACTGTAAAGTTATTACTTGATTTGTTGACTCTTGAATATAGGACTGGAATGATGAGACCGAGGCTAGGATCATCGCTGTTGCCTACCGTACCTTTGGGGCTCTGGCAAAGGCTAAGTGGCTGGCTAGGTAGAGGTTGGATTGCTTCCTTATATGGTGCTGAAGTACCAGGGAGATCAGCAAGCTCTTTTCTCTTGACTATACAAGTTATTCTCTGATTATACAAGTTATCTTGAGTTTCGACAAGTGGAGATGCCATTTGGTTTAGTGTGCTGGCAGTGGTGGATGTGCGTTATGCCTTTTTTTTTATTTTTTATATAACCTTTTTTTAATATAAGAAACCAGTCCAAGCCTATATATTGGGATGTACAGGATAGCTTAATTCCTTTTTCTTGAGTGCCATCAGGTGTGGAGGCTTTAGCAATCGTATTTCTTTGGGGGGAGCCTTGCAAGCACTTGCCTTTACCAAATTTGAATAGTATTACTTCTAGTGATGCCAGTGCAGAGGCCAATAAATGTCGACCATTTAATATTCTAGCAGGATCGAGTGTGGATGGCTTCCTTTCATTCGGCACATTGCTAGGAAGGTCTACTTGCCTTTACCTTTTGTTTTTCTGGAGGACAGATCTTGGAGGTCGTGTGATTGCTTAAGGCCGAAGTCTGCTTGTGGGCTTTCCTCTAATTTGTTTAGAGAATTCTCTTAGCATTATCTATAGAAAGAGGGTGAATTGTACAAGAAATTTTCCAATTATGACGTGACATTCACACAGATCATAATTTTATATGAACTGCACAGGACTCGAGTGAATTTAATGTTTGTAATTTTTTTTTTTTTTTTTTTTTTTCCCTCTAACTCCAATTTGCTGACCTGCAAGGTGTAATTTTGCGTGCAGAGATAGTGGCTGCCTCCATACCTAATTGGTGAACAAGTCAACATACAGCCTCCATGTATAATTTGGAAGGATGAACTTGTACATCTCATACTTTAACCAATACTGCAAACATGTCATGTTATAACAACCAGATCTTGACCCTTTAACCCATTCCCGACAGGGCCATTTCGGATTAAAAAGACCAAAATTCCGGGACTTTCGAACGCATAAGCCTAACGCGTCGGAATTCTTGGCCGCGCGACGGGCTGGACAAAGTAACGCGTCCCCGGTGTGTGGCCCAAAAACCACAAGACGTTATATCTAGTCACCCGTTGTTAACGGGTTAATGGTGAATGATGTGATGTTCACGCCACGGCTTGGCTGGTCTTCCCACTGGGTGATCGGGTGCATACTCGTCAAAATGCCAAATATCACTATGCTAATATTTTATAAATATTCGTATTTCATGCCATATGTCTAGAAAAACGAGAACGCTCACTCTGTAAGATGCCCATCGCAGGCTGGACATCTCAAGATATGGCCAGTTTCTGAATGGTTAAGAACTTATGGTATGAAATAGGACTCTGTATAAGAAATATTAGCAAAGTGATACTAATTATCTTTGGTATAATAGGTAATCATATAAAGTAATTATTAGCTTGTAATTTTAACACACGGGTGAGTGCAGTACGAAAGTAATCTGACCCCGTGAAAGGACCATTGCAGAAGGGTGAATGGCCATTAAAAAGATAAAACTATTACATCTAGAAAAGGAACCTGTGCAAAGAAATGATAGGCTCACTATCATCTGATGTTGCCCCTGCGCTCCAAGCTTGTATTGTGGTTAACAAGCCTCAACTAGTATATATATTTATTGCCAAGTATAAAAGGTGATGATTGTATATATTTTCTGCATTGCCAAAGGCACGCAACCCACGACATTCACTTGCAATTGTGTTGGTTGTTTCAGTAAAACTTTTACTACACAAAAAGTACTGAAAAAATAATTACATCTGCTAATGAGGTACACCGGTTTTGTGTATTAATGATTAATGGGAAGATGGTCAATGAATACTTTTTTTTTTAACAATTTTTTTATTTTTATTTTTTTTAAATTTTATTTATTTATTTTATTTTTATTTTTTTTTTTCTTAAGGAACAGTATACAGAATGCCTAGGTCTAAGGAATTTTGATAATTTCAAGTGAACTGATCATGATTTATTTTATTTGGTCAGCATGATTAATTTTTAAATTTATTATACACTAGTCTCCTCTATCTGCCATAAGAATAAGATGATCCACTACAAATGTCTAAATTCAATGTTTAACCCAGTGCGTATGGGTGTCAAGACATACATGTCGGCACCGATTAGGCCTAAGATACGGGTGTCAATGCATACGTGACGTGACATCGGGATCTGCTCACAGTTGAAGCGCGTGCACATTCATAAAGTATTATGGCTGTAATGGCGATAGCTTCAGAGCTACAGGGTTCCAAAGTCAGCCTAAACTCGCATTTTTATGATGTATTTATGGGAAAATATTGTTTGGGCTAGTCTGTGCTACACCTAGCTAACTAACTCCTCTTTAAACATTTCAGGCCAAAATGAATCGGGAAAAGCTAGCAAGGATGCAGCAGCAGGTGCGCATTGGTGGTAAGGGTAGTGTGCGAAGGAAGAAGAAGATCGTGCACCGCTCATCTGCAACCGATGACAAGAAATTACAGAGCTCCCTCAAGAAGCTCACAGTCAATAACATTTCTGGTATCGAGGAGGTATGTACTTTGGCCTACAGGGAAACGGTTATTACGTGATTTATGTTTATATATCTTATTTATTCAAGGAATTTATCTGGACAAGAGAGCTTTAATCATACACTAGACATATTTCAAGATTGTTGAATTGTTCATAAGCAATTCATTGCATTTCCTTTTTAAATATCCATTTGATAGTTTGTCTGAACCATGGCATGTTGTCCACCCACCCTCCCTCCCTCAACCCTTTCTCAATTCCAAAATCTATTCCAGGTGAACATGATCAAGGACGATGGAACAGTCATTCACTTCAACAACCCCAAGGTCCAGGCCTCTCTAAATGCCAACACCTTTGCCGTGTCTGGCCACGCAGACAACAAACAGATCACAGAAATGCTCCCGGGCATCCTAAGCCATTTGGGTGCTGAAGGCTTCAACCAGCTCAAGCGACTCGCCTCATCCGTCAATGCTGGTAAATTTTTTTGGGTTCTGCTTCCTGGAAATAATCTTTTGAGATAATTTGTCTGTGTACAAATATTTATATATTTTTTAGTCCTTTTGCCACTGTTCTTTGTTTGTAACCCTTTGTTCAAACACATGCAAACTTCTTTTTTGTTTTTTTGTTAACTTGCTGAAGTATTTTATTTATGTGCCTAGGTATAGAATTAAATTGACCAATGAAAATAATGTTTTAGCAGGTAGTGTGCCCTCCGGGGGAGTTGATGACGATGATGATGATGTCCCAGAGCTTGTTGAAGACTTCGAAGCAGCTAGCAAGACAGAAACAGGTGAGTAAGAAAAATTAAGTGGATTTTTTTTTTTTTTTTTTTCTTACATTTATTTATGGTTTCAGATACTGAACTGCCTTCTTGCATTGCATTGTTGAAGTGCTCTTGCCATTTGGTAATAATGACAATGAATTATTACATACATCAGACAAGCTGCATCTGGGCGGTAAAGTTTTGAACTGAGGGCGTCATTACTGAATTCTCTTACCTGTCTAGTGTGTCACCTATCAATTTTATCTTGCATACTGTAATTACAATTCAATAATGGATTACACTATAGTATAATACCTTTAATATAATGATATTGAAAAATCATATATAAAGTATTCAACCCATTGGTTGTGGTTTTTATAAAATATGTATACAGTCATGTGGGTTTGTTGTCTGACACGGTACCATCCGCGTTTACGACTGATGCTTCCTTGACAGCAAATCATGCCATCCGCTATCAATGGGTTAATGAAAACTTGATAAAAAGTATGTAATAAAAATCATATGAAAAGTAAAATGATCAGATACAAAATATAGATAATGTGGTTTGTGTCTGTTTCCCTTGATCTAGCGTTGATGTTTCTGGTACATCACTGGATACCCAGAGCTGTATGTGAAACCTCAAAATATTCTGTTCAATTGCGATCTTGTAAAATAATTTTTTCATATAGATATGCAGACCCTAATGCAGATAGCAGTGCAAAATTACACAGGTAGACATCCAACAGCATAGGATGTAGGCTGTCATTTCTAGTACCTTTCTTAGCTCCTTTGTGAAGATGCTTTTCACCCATTCACGCTGAGGCTCATATTTGCATAATGCCACTCCGGCCGGCTAGATAACAAGCCCTCACAATGACTAAGCGTGAGATCTCTCCTGACGTGCTGCCGTGATTTGCCTCTGAACGCTTTTCTCCTGCCCTCTTCAATGGTAATCGGTTTTAGTATTTGTTTACATTATTTTCACAAGTGAATAAATATGTTAAAACAAAAGGAACTCCTGTGCATAAATAATGATGTAAAATATACGTATTGAGGAAGAGATCATGACGTGAGAGGATGTCACCTGGAGGGAGTGAAATATTGCCATATGATAAGATGTTACTCGGTACAAATGGGTTTAAGTCGGTCGGCTGCATCTCCCAACTACATGGTCCAGCCAATCAAGATTTGGGTCCAAGTCAATAACTTCATATTGATTAACCCGTTCATGCAAGGGCGATTCCGGCTTTGAATGGTCATAATGGCGGGGTTTTCGAACACATAAGCCTAACGCCTCGAGATTCTCGGGCGCACAAGCCGCGAGCCTGGGCTGCCCGCTCGCTCACCCCGAGCGCCGGCGTCTGACGCAAAAACCATGAATTTCAAATACATAAGCCTAATGCCTTGAGTTATTTGTCTACTCTGGCTCCACCCAAGTACTACATGCCCAATCACTTGGTTCCAATTGTTTCTAGTGCCTGGTAATGCCACTGCATAATTTATTTTTTTATTTATTATTATTTTTTTTACATTTTTTTTCCCCCCACCCCACCTACTTTTACACTTCCACACAATTTCTCACTTGCAGGATTTTATACTCGCACTCATCTTTCCAATAGTGGATAGTATTAAAACTAATCATTTGCTCTGTGATGCAGCTATCATAGTTATTAATATAGCAAAAAGGATAATGATCTTATTAGCCAGATCAAAGGGCATTAACCCATTGGTTGCGGTTTTAACCCATTCCCGCCGGCGCGCGCTTCCCCTCATAGCTCGTCCTGGGCGTCTGACGCGAAAACCACAAAATGTGTCATCATGTCAACCGGCTCCAATGGGTTAATAAAATATGCATACAGTCGTGTGTCGAGTTTGTTGTTTGGCACGCTGCCATCCGGCTCTATGACCGACTCTGCCTTCACAGCAAATCATGCCATCCACTGTCAATGGGTCAATGCCAAGAGCACTCGGCATTACACACACTTTCGCTTATTTTCACTTGCTTTTACACTTGCACACATTCTCAATTACAAGCTTTTATACTTGCACTTGCTCCTTCCATACTTTCATTCACTATGTTTAAATCATAATTACTTATGTGACTGTCCTCTGCATTAGAAGGGTAATTCTTCAATATTAAAATATACCATAAAATTCAGTCAAGAATGGGTAAATTTAAAATGAGCTTGACATGGTTTTCAGAAACCAACTTTTTGTAAAGCTCATAATTTGTAATTTCTAATGATGTATGAATCATGAATTATTTCCATGGGCTGACCCCTTAAAATTACATTATTTTCCTTGCACCTATTTTTTATATTATTTTTTTTAATACTTTACTTTTCTTTACTTTACTTTATCCAGTGACAGATTGGTTTACATTAATTCAGTACATGTGTGTGGAAGAAGGGTGAAAGTGGTAGTATCTTGGAAAAAAAAAGAAAAAAAGAATTGGTGCAAATTGTAGTAATGCAGAGGGCCCTATATGTCTTTTCCTATTATTTTCAGAAATGATATTGGAAATTGTGAGGTAATGATCATGCTTTTTGATCCTCAGAATGAGAGGATCCCATTAATATTTCATTTATTATTTGTAACTTGGGATATTATTTACAAAAGTGTTGATATTGAGAAATAGCCAGATTAGATTAGAACTACAATAATGAACTTTTTTCATACCACTGATACAAGTAAATATAGATTCAAGGGTATGAAAAAAAAAGTTAACCCTTATGCTACTGTATTTCAAGATGGTAGCACATCTGCCCATAAAACATTTTCATATGACTAGAGACTGAAAGTAACAAATCCTTGTTGATGTTTTATCCTGTTTTTGTCCTCTGTGTCACATTTTGCAACTGCAGACACACAGAAATCTGCAGCTGCTGTTGGTGAGAGTAAGGATGCAGATGATGATGTTCCTGAGTTGATTGAAGTTGAATCGGCTCCTGCCAAAGAAGGCAAGGCTGAAGCCCCAGCTAAAGAGGAAAAGACGGCTGCTGCTCCTGCTGCTGCACCTGCTGCTGCACCTGCTGCTGCACCTGCTGCTCCTGCTGCTGCTCCTGCTCCTGCCAAAGAAGAAAAGAAAGAGGAGGCAGAGCAACAGGTCCCCAAAGAACAACAGAAGAAAAAGGGTGCCAAGGGAGAGTCTCAAAAGAAAGGCGCCCCTGCCAAGGAAGAGACTAAGAAAGAGACTCCTGCCCCTGCCAAGGCAGAACCCAAGAAGGAAACCCCTGCCCCTGCAAAGGAAGAACCCAAGAAGGAAACCCCTGCCCCTGCAAAGGAAGAAGCCAAGAAGGAAGCCCCTGCCCCTGCCCCTGCCAAGGCAGAACCCAAGAAGGAAACCCCTGCCCCTGCAAAGGAAGAACCCAAGAAGGAAGCCCCTGCCCCTGCAAAGGAAGAACCCAAGAAGGAAGCCCCTGCCCCTGCCCCTGTAAAGGCAGAAGCCAAGAAGGAAGCCCCTGCTCCTGCAAAGGCAGAAGCCAAGAAGGAAGCCCCTGCCCCTGCCCCTGCAAAGGCAGAAGCCAAGAAGGAAGCCCCTGCCCCTGCCCCTGCAAAGGCAGAAGCCAAGAAGGAAGCCCCTGCCCCTGCCCCTGCAAAGGCAGAAGCCAAGAAGGAAGCCCCTGCCCCTGCAAAGGAAGAAGTCAAGAAGGAAGCCCCTGCCCCTGCAAAGGCAGAAGCCAAGAAGGAAGCCCCTGCCCCTGCAAAGGCAGAAGCCAAGAAGGATGCCCCTGCCCCTGCCCCTGCAAAGGCAGAAGCCAAGAAGGAAGCCCCTGCTCCTGCCTCAGCTCCAGCACCTGCCCCTGCTGCTGCCCCTGCTCCTGCTCCTGCTCCAACCCAAGCACCAGCACCAGCACCTGCCCCAGCTAAGGCCCCTACTGCTGCCCCTGCTCCTGCCTCAGCTCCAGCACCAGCCCCTGCTGCTGCTCCGGCACCTGCCCCAGCTAAGGCCCCTGCTGCTGCCCCTGCTCCTGCCTCAGCTCCAGCACCTGCCCCTGCTGCTGCCCCTGCCCCAGCACCTGCCCCAGCACCTGCCCCAGCACCTGCCCCAGCTGCTGCCCCTGCCCCAGCTAAGGCCCCTGCTCCAGCACCTGCTCCAGCACCTTCCCCAGCCAAGGCCCCTGCTGCTGCCCCTGCTGCTGCCCCTGCTCCAGCACCTGCCCCTGCTCCAGCACCTGCCCCAGCCAAGGCCCCTGCTGCTGCCCCTGCTCCAGCACCTGCCCCAGCCAAGGCCCCTGCTGCTGCCCCTGCTCCAGCACCTGCCCCAGCTAAAGCCCCTGCTCCAACCCAAGCACCAGCACCTGCACCTGCACCTGTCCCAACTGCTGCTCCTGCTGCTGCTGCTCCTGCTCCAGCTCCTGCTGCTGCTGCTGCTCCTGCTGCTGCTCCTGCTCCAGCTCCTGCTGCTGCTCCTGCTCCTGCTCCAGCTGCTGCTCCTGCTCCTGCTCCAGCTAAGGTTCCAGCCCCGGCCCCTGCCCCTACCCCTGCCCCAACATCTGTCCAAGCCCAAGCACCCACCCCTGCCCCTGCCCCTGCCCCTACTCAAGCACCTGCCCCTGGTGGTCAGCCAAGTAAACAGGCCAAGAAACAGAAGGGCAAGGGGAAGTAGGGTACGTCGTATCTGTGGGACCTAATAACTGCAAGAAGTGTGGATTTGATTCCTAGAAGAACATTTTGTAGCCAATTTAACAAGATTAATCCTATACCAAGTGTTCTGCATGGAGTTTTTCTCCTGAGGTTTCAACAGGAACACCGTTGTTATTCATAACATTGAAGATCTAACCTGTATTTGTATTTTGTCATGTAATTTTTGACTGAGCAGTTTGATTTTCAGGAGTGTGATTGCATATCGTGTTGATGGCATGTTTTTTTTTTTTCCCCCTTTTTTTTTTCTTGCGTAAAGAGTACTGATCTTGCACATAGTTGTAGAAGTTGTTTTCTCTTTCAGGGCGTGCACTAATCATAGCGTGTGTTTTCCGTACTTAGTATATTAAACAAAAAAGGCGTGATTTAAGTTGCAAGTTATTTTTCATGTTTCATCCCAAAGCCAATTTTTCTCGGATGCATGTTTGTACAAGCTAGCCCTTATAATTTCTGACATCCATTTTCTTTTTCCAGCTGAAAAGAAGCCTGCAGTAACAGAGAATGAGGAGGAAAAGTCAGAGGCTAAGATTGAGGAGGTCAAAGAGGAGGAGGAGCCTGTAAAAGAAGAAGAAAAAGAAAAAGAAAAAGAAAAAGAGGAAGAAAAGACGGAGAAGACGGAGGAGAAGTCCGAATAGACAGATGATGCGTCTCGGCCAGTAGACTGCGCCACAGGAGTAGTGTTCACAGATTCTGGTTGTCGTCCTGGCTGCAGTGGCCCGTGAACTCTGCGAGAAAAAAATAAAAATCCTCCCCATTATATAATGGTCCTCTCTCCCTTTCTCTCTCTCTCTCTCTCTCTCTCTCTCTCTCTCTCTCTCGGTCTCTAGCTCTCCCTTTCTCCGCCTGTCTCTGGCCAAAGACGAGCTAGACATTAGGATCCCTGTTTTGTCTTGGCGGTGACTTGTCTCTTGTTCTAGCTGTTCTGTTTGATACTTCATCGTTATTTTGTGTATATAAAAGATTATCTCTTTGATAATGCATAAAAGGACTTGTATCTCTCCACCCTGTTTTTTCTTGTATTAAATGAAAAGAAAAAGCTAATTTCAGTCAAGTGACTGGTCGATTACGCAGGATTTGTATCGAGCCTTGTAACATTAAGAAATTAAAGTAAGATAAGAATTTGGATTTTCATTTGCCATGCCTATTCGAACTTTCTTAACTTTTAGTCGAAGTGAATTAAGTGATTTGAGACGTCCGTTCCCTTCTATCCTTTTTCCTTTTTCCTTACGTGATTGGTTTGTGGAGTGTTTACAAAGCCTTGGATTCAATTCCTGTTTGCCGATATGTTATGACTGTATACTTTTGACTATTGAGATTATCATTCCCTTCCAAATGGTTGGACAAAACCTATTCCCGAAACTGCCAAGCTGTTCACATGATCCTTTTGATTGTCAAGGGGATCCATAATTATATTTTTTATAATTACAAGTTCAAATGGCTTCTTAACCTTTTTTTTATCACTGCATAAACTTGGCTAACTTTATATGAGGATGTACAGCAGAAGTGCTGCATCATAACATATGAATAGCTGATGATTATTAAAGTATCTAACAAAGTTAAAAACATGGTATGTAGATTTCACCCCAGTTGGAAAATTATAGACTTGCAAATGGTTGATTATGCTAATTGAATTTTGCAAGAAAGTCTTTTGCCATTGCACTAGTCATGCTTTTCCCCAAAGAATTTTACGCAGTGCATTACCATCAAATGTTCATCATATTCATATCAAACTCTTAGCAATAGCACAGTTAATCGTTGAAATTTAGTATTTTATTTTAGTAGTTAAAATATTTAAGATAAAATTCGTGTCCCATTTCCATGTTTCTAGTGGCTAATACCTCGTCCACACGGCCGTACACATCGTAATATCGTGTGGACGGCATTAAAGGGATTACAGTAGTAAAAACATTCGGACGAAATCTAATACTAATGTAATTGCTGGCATTGATGGTGATCAGTGATACCGGCATAAAGGAGGAAATATATATTGGAGGTGGTGGAAATGAACTTAAATCCCTACGAGAAATTCAGCTTTAAAATATACCACCTGTGGGTGAAGCAATACTGTATCTACTTTGTTACGTCATTAAGCAGATAGAAAATATTTATGAAGATAATGCGATCATGATCGACTGGTAATGTAAAGAATCCAGCATGCATATAAAATATATATGACTTTCTATAGAAGTTAAATCACATAGAATTAAAATTATCCAGGAAAGAAGTGCAATTTCATACAAGTAGCACATGCGGGTTAAAGTGCATTACAAATAGAAATGCTCTGAGCTTTTCTAAACGGTCTGGCTCCTCTTATTCCAAAGCCCTCTCCTTCTTCCAATTCACTTCCCACTTATCTCATCCCTTGCCTCTTCCATTTAACCGCACTGAACACCAAGTTTATGCATCTGCATTTGGCTTCCAGAAAGATGAGGAAACAGCGGGCCTTGGTGTGATATATTGCTTTCCGCTACAGTAATACATGATATACATAAATCAATAATTTGGGCAACAATGTGAATTCATTTGTGCTAAAACTGATACCAAGTGTCGGCTAAAGTTATGCTGTAATATCCAGGAAATTTTCATGTTTTGTCTTTTTCCTAGCTGAAACTGAGAGGCTGGGTCTCGTACTTACTTCTGATGTTATGTTGCAAATTGTTTATTTTTCCCTAAGCTTTAATAGCATCTCTGGCAGATTCACACATTCTGACTTTCGAAGGATAGTGCCTTAGAACCCTTACATTTTTTTTTTTTATAATGTTTACTTCTGACAAGGGCAAAGCTCTTGAAAACTAGATTTCCTACACAGATGATAATTGTATGCTCCTGTATTCTCAAAATAGTGCCGTAATTACTGCTGCTCTGAATAAGCTCTTTGCAAAACTGTTGCTTGGCGTCCTGCATGAGGTATGAGGCTCATTGCCAGGAAGACCAACTTTTTATTATCATTAGTAGATCACGCACCTTTTCCCCTCCCTATCTGACACAAAATAGGACAAAATGTTGAACATTAAAAGCTATTGTGTGCCTCAGTTGACTTGGGAAACCTCTTCAGAACATCTCATTGCATCCATTCTCAACTTCCTTCACGTTATATTCCTCTTTGAATTACTAGAAATTTTCTGATTTTGGATAGGTCTGCTCTGATATATGTACATCGTCGTACCTGGCATTATTCAGGATGCTTTGTTTCAGCTTCTATGGAGTTCTGGAACAAGTCGCTGAGTCACACAGTCCAGTTGGACTGCATTGGATTTTTTTAAACATTTCGACGATCCAGTCCTGATATATTTTTTTTCAAGGAAAGTTTATTTTACTATTTTTGAAGTCGTTTAATCCTTTTAACTTTAAACATATTTTTAAAAACCCTTTTCATCATTTTGTTATAGGTAATCTTAATCTTTGTCTGCTTTTCCCAGTTGTTATTTTTCCTAAGTACCTCTGAAGTGTTTTGCCGTTGTTACTTTATTTTGTGCTTTTATATGCTGCTTTCCATCATGCAATCGCATAATGTGGAGAAGCATTGGCAGATTATATGATAATGACAATACTGATAATGCTAATAGATAATACTAATAATAATGATAATAATAACAATAATAATAACAATAATAATTTATCCCCTAAGTACTATCGGTAAACGCTTCATGTTATATAAACTCAAAATCACAGTTTAGGAGATCAAGTTAATGTAAAGAATAATTCCTGTAAAAAGTATGTTCAGAACAAGGAAGGTTCCCTTGAATGGTTTCTTGTGCCGTGTTTTAAGTGTTACTAGAACGAGCAATTGTCGGGCAGGTTGGCCTTGCCCGCCGTTAGCCCGCGGTTCCCTGTGCCTGCGGGAGCGAACTTTGCTCAATGTACAAAAATGGAGAAATCGCCAGCAAGCAAGGCTCTCCAGTCTGGACGACTGTGATGAATTCTGAGTATAAGAGCCAACAAAACCTCGGTCGGACTCTGACGCAAAACCACCAATGTGTGTTATGTTAAACCTGTTCTTGGTCCGATGTCTCATTACGTGGACATGCTCAATTTCATCGTGTGAACCCGGATGTATAAATCCCAGAAGTCGAGCTCTGCACATTTATGCATGCGCATGTTGGCCTGATATGAGGGATTGCCCCTGCAGAGATTAGTGCTCTAATGCCTGAATCTGATAGCAAGGATGACAAGTAGATGATTCAATGACTATATTAGGCCATGCAAAGGAGTTTGAAAAACAACTCCACGTGGGTATGCCTAACGACACCCAAGTTGCAGTCTTCATGCCTTTAGTCCAGCTTCGAAAACTAGGAAGATACTAGATATTCAACCATCGATCTGCAGATATTATCGAATGTATTAGTTCCTCGGTTAGCTAACTAAACGAGGATTATACAGGATAGATTAACTATCCTTTCATCGAATGGGGAAACGTGTCGTCACTCTCACGTAGATCATTAAGATTAAATATAGTATAAAAAAGGAAAGTAGCACCATGACAGTATTGCTAGCATGTATAGAGAGTACGTATATAAAGTTCAGGATCTATCTCGGTGGCAGCATGTTCGAAGCCTCAGACTAATACTAAGGCTACGGAGTTCTGTCTTTGCATGCAACTTCAGTACAGGACTAATAATCATTATTATAGACTGATGGGGAGCTAAGTTTCGTAGACAGTCGTAACTTTGTTCATATCACGAATATTTTGATAGGTTTGACTGTACAATTTTTTTTTTTTTCCAACTTGATGAATTGGGAAAATTACGAGAGTTTATATGTGGCATCTTATATATATATATATATATATATATATATATATATATATATATATATATATATATATATATATATATATATATATATGCATATATATACATGCATATATATATATATATATATATATATATATATATATATATATATATATATATATATATATATATATATATATTTATTTATTTATTTATATATATACATATATATATATATATATATATATATATATATATATATATATATATATATATATATATAATATATATATATATATATATATATGCATGTATATATATTATATATATACATACATATATATATATGAATATATATATATATATATATATATATATATATATATATATATATATATATATATATATATATATATATATATATATATATATATATGTATATATGTATATATGTATATATGTATATATATATGTATATATGTATATATATATGTGTGTGTATATGTGTATATGTATATATGTATATATGTATATATATATACATATACATATATACATATATACATACATACATACATACATACATATATATATATATATATATATATATATATATATATATATATATATTCATATATATATATGTATGTATACATATCATATATATACATGCATATACATATATTTCAGTAATGATCGCCACGATATATACGATAATTTCTGATTTTGAAATAACTGGTAAATATTTTTAAAGTAGGGTTTTGGTAGTGGCAGCAATCTTGTGGCCATAGCTGGTTTCTAAATACATTGTAATTCACTAGATAGATGAAAAATATGTATAAATATTGCAGTCACTGGCAACTCCTGATATACAAACATCCTATAGGTCAATTAAAAACTCCAAAATTAACATAACGAGAATTACCAAGGTCAGTTAATGAGAATAATGCATTAAAATACTAATCTCTCCCACTGTGCCTCAGGTTTTTAATTCACTTTTGGTATAACTATAACTATAACTATAACTAGATTCCCGATACTGAAAGAGTAACGACATAGGGGTTCCGGGGCTCATAGAAAACGGAGTCGCCTGGGGACCATTTTGACTCCTCTGGTCCAGAAATTCACCCATGGAGTATATGTAGGTTTTCTTCAAGCACCTCTGCGTAGTTGTTGGTTGATGCTAGAGGGTGTAAGTGGATGTCATACTGTGTTGATATGAATACTGATGCCATGATAGGTTAATGGAGGAGGTTTAAGCTGCACAGAGGGGAAATATGGATGACCGAAGTTTAGTGGATATTTATCGTTATCATTCTTACTTTTCATCTTTTGCTTATTATGTTTTGTATTCCTGCATATTTACAATAGTACCGCACTTGCAGCAGCATGAGAGAGAGAGAGAGAGAGAGAGAGAGAGAGAGAGAGAGAGAGAGAGAGAGAGAGAGAGAGAGAGAGAGAGAGAGAGAGAGAGAGAGAGAGAGAGAGGGGGGGGGGGGAGAGAAAGGAAAGAAGAAGAGCGAGAGAAGCAGTATCCGATTACTTATGTTTGTTCCTCCAACTTTTTATTATTTGCTTTGCTTGTTCGTGCTTTGTCTTGCCCTTTTCCGTAAATGTAACAATTTAGCTTTCAAAAAAGACCAAGATGAATGTTGTAGCTTAAGAAAAATGGCTTTATAGTGAGCCTCTAAGTGAGTGTCAATACCCTACCTACCCAACGTCGATAGATTAACAAAAATACAATATCTAATGACACAGAATCCCAAATCAAAAAAAAATAACTGGGCTTTGTGTGCTCCACGAAGTAAAATAACCAAATTACTCCTAAAATCTGAAGATAGAAAACGGGAACACGCGAGGAAGAAGCACGGGTGTCGACGCAAGAAAATTACGAGAGACTACGTAAATAAATAAATAAATAAGAAATAAAAAATTATAAAAAGAAGCTGAAATTAGTTTCAGGGATTTCACCCACCCCAACCTCTCCAAAAGTGAAAGGAAGGAAAAATTTATAGAAAAAATAATGATCTGAGTATGCCTTTGAGTAAACAGAAAATTCATACTCTGTTCAGAAGAGAGATAAGTGAAATGTAATTAATACATGTTACCAGAGCTTTGATCTTCCATTAACATAGAAAAACTAATTCATTCATTTTGCTTTAATGTTAAGGTACTTAGCTATGTACTACGTTTTTGTATATAATAATACACTGTTTGTTATTACAACCTACAACTTTAATATTTTCAAGAATCATCCTTCATTAACTAACAAAAAATGGATATAATTTTACAAAACATAGAATGAAACTAATTTTCATCTTCCTACTAAAACAGTAAAAAAAAAGAAGAAAAAAAAAGATTGACGAAAAAGATTCTCATTAACAAAATACTTACCTCTGCAAAAACACGGTATTTCCAAATGCAATTAAAGGAATTATCTGTTAACTTAAGGAAAAAAAGAGGAACAGATGGTCAGTAATTATCAAAGTCTTACATTGAGAACCTAACCAAAGCTTAGTCCTATTTATTACTCTTGTTCCATCGCACTCACAAAAAAATGAACCAAATAAGAACTTCCAATCTTCCAAACAGGTAACTGACGAAGAATTCAGTAAATATAAAAATCCACACGAAACATAAAACTCCCATATTCCCATTCCATTATAGTATTGACTCACATATATCGTATCCTAATCAGTTTGTTTTTATTTCTTAAAAGAAGAAAACTAATCTCAGTTCACGAATCTTGCGTTATTCGTGATATAAACGAAGACAGTCTAATGTATATCTTTTAACCTCCTTTTCCTTCAGCAAAATATTAGAAAAAGTAACACGTCCGCAGTCGAGGGGTGACTTAAATAACTATGATATTTTCTCAACTTGTCAGTTTGATTTTCGTCCATCTAGATCTGCTGAAACTGCCCTTAGAGCTTTGACTGACTTTGCCAGGGAAAAGTTCACCATCAGTGTTTTCCTTGACATGTCCAAAACTTTTGGTATTATGATAAACTCTTGTCTAAGTTTAAACGCTATGGAGTAACGGGTACTAGTTACGTTACGTCTGGTTTAAAGATATTTATTTAACAGTTTTCAGGTTGTAAATGGGAATAATGAAACCTCAGCTACGCAAAGAGTCATATGTGGAGTAACTCCACATATGACTCCACATAACTCCTCCATACTTGGCCCCCTTCATATTCGTATTTGTATCAGTGATATTGTATATTCTACGGATGCACCAAAATACAATGATACAACTTGCAGATGACTCAAACTCTATAATGATTAATTAATATCTTTACCTTGATCAACATAGTCGACAATGAATTAATTAAAACAGTTAACTATATGGTTGTCAGAAAATTAATTAACAAAGAACTTGAAAAAAATAATGATAACCGACACAAGAAATTTACCGCTTGTTGTAGTACCAGAGACGGCAATCGAAAATATTTTACATTAACATTAAAGGACCCTTTTCTATGCATCGACTGAAATCATTTTATTGTATGATTGTACTTCCTAATTTCGCAAAGATGTCTAGCTGTGCCTAATTCGCCCAAATGCCCATGTTGCATTTCCCTTCTTCTGTTGCAGGATGGGACAAAAGGAGGATGTCTAATTACGCGTTAACAATGTCACTAATTGGCTTGTTCACCACCATGCCTTTTCTTGCAATTGAAGGAGCGTTTTCTTGCAATTGCACGACAACCTTTCTTGCTTTCTCCTTAATCGTTATCGAGCAAATCTTGCAGTCTCTCCTAAGATCCAATAATTTCCTTATATAATTATGATATCTAACTATAGATCGCACATATTATTATAAAGAAATTTCAAAAGTAGTTTCAGAAATATCTTATATATCGCTATGTAGATTACGATCCTTCCTCTTATGAAACGGTTCGTCATTTTATTGAGATGTAATTTTATTTTATAATTTTATCAATTGATATTTATGTGGTGTTCATGGAGACGTCATGTTTGATTGATCTCCTATCTTTGCTATTGGTTATGTCATACGGATAACACCGTGAGGTTAACGCCAGTCTTATTTAAAGAGATTGGACTGTTAATTGTATTGCAGAAAGGTTTATATATGAAACTGATTTAGAAGCAGTCACACACTCTCTCTCTCTATTTCTGTTTGTCTGTCTATCTGTCTCTCTGTCTCTCTCTCTCTCTCTCTCTCTAGAGAGGAGAAGAGGAAGGAGAAAAAGAAAAAAAGAGAGGAAAAGACGAAGGAAAAAAGTGGGGAAAGATGATGGGCAGAAGAAAGAGGAAAAAAGAGGAAGAGGAGGCAGAGGAACAGGAGGAAGAGGACCAAGACGACGAGGAGGAAGAAGAAGAAAAAAAGAAGAAAATGAGGCGGAGGAGGAGAAGGGGAAGAAGAAGAAGAAGAAAAAAGAGAAGGAGGATTAGGAAGCCACTCGTCTTCCGAAAACGCAAATAATTTCTCTTTACCAAATAGATTCTAACCCCAAACGACCCCCCCCCCAACTTCCTCCTTCCCCTTCGCTAAGAGCACCTCCCCCCCTCCCCCCCTCCACACTACGATTGCTACCTTCTCCCCTTCACGCTTCCACCTCCTCCTCCTTCCCCTCCTCATCTTCCCCCATTCGTGCCGTTCCTCCTCCTCCTCCCCCTCCTCCTTATCTTCCTCCGCCCTTCTCCTTCTCCTCCTCTTTCCTTCCCCTCCCCTTTCCTTCTCTTCTACCTCCTCTAACTCAGCTCATCCTCCTCCTCTTCCACCCTCCTCCTTCTCTTCTTCTATCTCCTACTCCTCCTGCTCCTGTTTCTCCTCCTCCTCTTCCTCTTCCTCTTCCCTCCTCCCTTCCCCTCCTCTTCTTCTTCCTCCCTACTCCTCCTTTTCTTCTTCCTCCCTCCTCCTCCTCCTCCTCCTCCTCCTCCTCCTCCTCCCCTATTCTACTTCCCCCCTCCTCTCCTCCTCCACCGCCACCACCTCCTCCTCCTTATCCCCATTTTCCTCCTTCATCTCCCCCAACTCTTTTTCTTCCTCCTCCTCTTCCATCACCTCCTGCTCCTTCTTTTTCCTCCTTCTCCTTCTTCTTCTTCCTCCTCCTCCCGCCCTTTTCTCCTCCTCCTACACCACCATCTCCTCCTTTTCCTCCCCCTCTCCCATCTCAACCTCCTTCTTCTCCTCCATCCCCACCCTCACCTCCCCCTCCTCCTCTTCCTCCACCTCCCCCTCCCCCCGCCCCCCTCCCCCCGTCCCCCTCCCCCAAGAGCGACATCCCCTTTACTAATCGTCAGTCCATGGCAGTTACCCTTTATTCACCTCGGGAGCAACATCAACACTTGCCTCGGAGACTTAATGTTCCTCTTGTTCTCGCGGGGATGCCGGGGGTGGGGTGGGGTGGGGTGGGGTGGGGTGGTGGCAGGGGGGGTAGAGGGGGGTTAGAGGGGAGATGGGGGGTTAGAGGGATGATGGGGGGGTAGGGAGGGAGGTACGGGAGATGTAATGGGGACAGGGTGGGGTGGGGGGAGTTAGAGGGGAGATGGAGGGTAGGGGGGGAGGTACGGGAGATGTAATGGGTAGAGGGGAAGGGTAAGTGGGGGGAATGGGGGGAATGGGAGATGGGGGAGATAAGGGAGAGGGAGAGGAAAAAGAGGAGAGAGGAGGAGGGGGTGGGAGGGGGAAAGAGAAGGGTGTGAGAAGGTGAGTACAGGAGGAGAGAGGGAGGGAGGGAGGAAAAGGATGAGAGGGGAGAGAGAGGAAGGAATAGAGGGGGGAGGGGAGGGAGGGTGTGTGTAGAGGGGGAAGTGTAGAACGACACTGCTGTGCACCTGCTGTTTATTTGTTTATTTGTTAATTTGTTTATCTGGATAATTATCATTTATCAGAGTTTCATTCCCTTATGATAATCAATTTTAGGTTATTATCACTATTACCATTATAATCAATTCAACTAATTCAATCAATCTTTATATCACCACTACTACTCTCCCTATTAAAGCAGGAGCAGTTGAAGGAGCAGTTAGAACACTGCTTTAACCACAACCATCAGTGTCGTAACTATTCCCATCATGATTTTGATACTTGGATTATACGTCTCTATAAACATCGGACCTGTGCGCTACGAGGTCTTTCTATGCGGGCAGTTCTAGGAAGTTCTAGGAAGTTTTAGGAAGTTCTAGGAAGCTCTAGGAAGTTCTAGAAAGTTCTAGGAAGTTCTAGGAAGTTCTAGGAAGCTCTAGGAAGTTCTAGGAAGCTCTAGGAAGTTCTAGGAAGCTCTAGGAAGTTCTAGGAAGCTCTAGGAAGTTCTAGGAAGTTCTAGGAAGCTCTAGGAAGTTCTAGGAAGCTCTAGGAAGTTCTAGGAAGTTCTAGGAAACTCTAGGAAGTTCTAGGAAGCTCTAGGAAGTTCTAGGAAGTTATAGGAAGCTCTAGGAAGTTCTAGGAAGTTCTAGGAAACTCTAGGAAGTTTTAGGAAGTTCTAGGAAGTTCTAGGAAACTCTAGGAAGTTTTAGGAAGTTCTAGGAAGTTCTAGGAAGCTCTAGGAAGTTCTAGGTGACAGCGAGAGGGGTTCTGCTAGAAGAAGAAGCAGGCGAGGAAGAGGCGGGAGCAGACCAAGAAGGAAGACTGAAGGAGGAGAAGAAGCAGGAGCAGTATGTGGAGAAGCAGAAGACGAAGAGGAACAGCGATAAGCAGAAGCAGATGGGGTAAGTAGAGGACGAAGACAAGAAGAAGAAGCAAATGGATTAGAAGATATGGAAGTAGACACAGATAAAGGAGAGGAGGAAGAGGAAGCACAAGTCAAAAGGGGGAAATGGAGAAACAGAAGAGCATAGAGAAAAAAGGAAAAAATACGCATTTTTTGTTAGAGTAGCAATAGAGCTTCAAATATATTATATAAGGAATAAAGAACGGAAGGAAAATAAACAATAAAGGATAAAAGACAAAATATGAAGACAGAAATAAAAAACGGAAAATAAACAAGAAAGATAACAGGCAAAAGAGGAAGACAGAAATAAAAAACAAAAGGAAAGACAGAAAGGAAAAAAAATGAAGAAGGAAGAAGACAAAAAGGGGGAAAATGAACAAGGAAAGACAGAAAGAAAAGAAAAACAAACAAAAATGAAAGACGGAAAGGGGAAAAAAGAGAGAAGGGAAAAAAATAAAACAAGAAAAAAAAGCGTAAACATGAGAGGAAACGAGCCCATTTATCCCCTCGGAGGAAAATAACGAGAAAGGCAAAACCGCGGCAGCAATAAAGAGCGAATCCATCGAGGCAAAAGGAACACTTTAAGCAATCAATCGGCAACTGACTCCCTGTCAGCGGCCCACCAAGCCTTCCGCTGTCGCCGAGATACGCTTTCAAGCAGAGGATGCACGCACAGGGGGGAGGGGGAGGGGGAGGTGGGGGGAACAGGAGGAAATGGGGGGGGGGTAGCTGGGGGTATAGGGGAGGCGGAGGAGATAGAGGAGGAGGAGGGGGGATAGAGGGGAAGGAGGGGGAAGAGTGGGAGGAGATACTGGTAGTGGTGGCAGAGGAAGAGGAATAGGAGGGGGAGAGGAAGGGGAGGGGAAAGTGGCGGTGGAGGAGGAGGAGGAGGAGGAGGAGAAGAAAAAAGAGGAAGAAGAAGAGGAGGAGGAGGAAAATTGGGAGTTGAGTAGGAGGTAGAAGAAGAGGAAGAGGATGAGTCTAGGAGGAAAAAGAGAATGAAGTAGGAGGGGGAGGGAGAAGTCGAAAAAAAAAATACGTAAGATAGAAGAACGAACAGAAGAAATCAGATCAGAAGAAAAAAGCGTAAGAGAGAAAGAAAGAGAGAGAGAGAGAGAGAGAGAGAGAGAGAGAGAGAGAGAGAGAGAGAGAGAGAGAGAGAGAGAGAGAGAGAGAGAGAGAGAGAGAAATAAAGAGAGAGAGAGAAAGAAATAAAAGAAGAGAGAGAGCAAACGTCCCTTTCTCCCGCCAATAAACGAGAAAGAAAAACCAAGGAGGCAGCAGGGGCTCGAGGCCAGAGGCGGAGGCGTCGCCTTTAACCGGCCGAAGGTCCCCAGCTCCCGCTCGGAGGAACCTCGTCCGCGCTCCCCTTTACCGGCGGCGTAACCTTTGCGTCGCCTCCGTCGTCGGAACTCCTCTTCGCGCGCCGGAGGAAACGCCAGGAAGGCTTTGAGTGGCGTGGGTTATGGGCCTGTCCACTTGTGCTTGCGTGCATGTAAACACACGTACACACACACACACACACACACGCACACGGACACATATACACATTTAGATTAAATTGTACAAAGTCATATTTACCCGCAATTTAGGTATTCTGACTTTCTGAAGGAAATTCTCGAGAGTAAAAGAAAGAAAGAAAGAAAGAAAGAAAAAAGGCACATAAAAGCCTCCAAGCCAGCGCTCATCTGCTTGATCCTCATTTGAATACACTCAAGCCATAAAGGAAGTCGTGAAGCATTTACCTATCTTTGAGGAGCCAAAGAAAGATACGGAGATCGACAGGGGGGGCGGGGGTGGGGGGGGGCATATAAACGAAGCACTTTATAAACTGATAGAGAAATATACATACTAGTATCGAGTGTCCGATTTGCGCCACGGAATCAAAGGGAAAAATACTTTTCTCTGTTAAACCCATTCAAAAGTGTGCAGACATAATATAGGATATTTAGGAAAGTATGGAAAAGGTATACAAACACGTTCACAACAGGTTGGCGGAATTGTGTGACGGCGTGATCAAATGCTTGACAATTGCATGCATGCAAAAATAGACAGGGTTTGATGCTCAACAACAATTAAGTAATTAAGTAAATTTAGACGAATAAATGACCATAAACATTTAGAAAAAAGGAAGGATACAAGAAAAAATATATTTGACACATCAAAAAAAAAAAAAAAAAAAAAAAAAACAATGACACCGAAAAGACACACAAAAACTCAAACTCAATTACTCCATTCCATTCGTGACAATGACAAGATACAAATCAAATAGATGAAATGAATGGTCGAATGAATGAATGGCAGATGAAGCAACCACACAATAAATAGAGGAATAACCACACAGGTATATACAGAATAGATAAGCAAAATAGAAAGACAGAATAGACAGAATAAAAGAGAGAGAGACTCAAAGACAAGGAAGGGAATACTCAGCGGACTTGAAACGCTCAGATCATGCAAATGGGCGCGCAAACAGGTGTGTGGGCGTGCGAGTGGGTAGTAGTAGAACACGCGGAACGGGGAAGGGGTAGGAGGGGGGGGAGAGGGAGGGGGGAGAAGTGAGAGGGGGAGATAACACAGCGACCCCCCCTCCCCCTCCCCCCTCCCCCCCTCTTGAAAGCGCCGAGCGCGAGGCGAGAGGAGGGTCTGAAGTTTCTTAAATGGCGTCCCTTCAAGGCGGATTTACTCTAATCTTTCTCGGTCTTCTTCCTCTTAATCCTAATCCTAATCATCCTTATTTATTTCTTATTTCATTGTCGTTTTTATTTATTCATGAATGACGACCTTGAAAAGGCTTTTTACGCACACAGACACACACACATACAAACATACACACACACACACATACGCACACACACACACACACACGCACACACACAGACGCATCCAGAGACACACACACGTACAAACACACATACATTCACACACAAACGCACATACAACCCCCCCCCCCCCGCCACATACACACACACGTACACACATCACTATCATCATCAAAATCATCATCATTATTTTCATCACTTAATCAGTATCCTCATCGCCTTTCTCTTATTCATAATCACCATTATCATCATTATTATCATCATTGACTTTTCTCCCTTTTCTTCTTTTTGACTGATAATAATGTTATCAATAATGATAGGAAAAACAATTATAATATTGATGATAAAAATGATGATGGTACTGCCACTAATACTAATGAAGATGATAGTAATAATGATAATGATAACAATGATAATGTTAATAATAAGAATAGTAATGGTAATAAAAACAACAATATTAATAATTATCATAATAACAACAATAATGATAACGATAATAATGATAACAATGACAATGACAATAACAACAACAACAACAACAACAATAATAATAATAATGATAACAATAGCATAATGATAATGGTAATAAATTATAGCAATAATAACACTACCAGCAATAACAACAATAATAACGGTGATAAACATAATGGTAACATCAATAATTGTAATAACAATAATATTAGTAATAATAATAACAATTATGAGAACAAGTTTGGTATTGCTAATGACATAATGATAATACAATAATGATAATAATGATATTAATAATGATAATAATGCAAATAATGACATTGTGATAATAATGCAAGTAATGATATTGATGAAAAATAATGATGATGATGATGCAAGTAAAAATATAGATGACGATAATGGTAATAATGATGAAAGTAATAACATTGATGATGATAATGTTGATGATAATGATAGCATCAATTTTGATAATAGTAATGGTGATAATAATGCTGATAATGATAATAATGATAGTAATGATAATGATGATAATGGCAATGATGATAATAACAATAATGATAAATATGATAAAAGTATAACAATAATAATAATAATAATAATAATAATAAATAATGATGATTATGATAATAATAGTATCATAATAATAGTAATGGTAATAATGATTATTATGATAATAATAAAATGATGATGATATAATGATAAATGATGATATTGATATAGATAAAAATAACAATGATAGCAATAATAATAACAAAAAATGATAATGACAACAATAACGAAAATGACAATGATGGTAGAAGCAATTATGAAAATGTCAATAATAATGATGATGCTAATAGCAACAACAAAAATGCAATGTAATATGATGATTATGATGACGATATTGATGATGATGATAATTATGTTACCCTTATCATCATTATTATTGATATTGGTCATAATATCAATAATGATAATAATGATAACATCAAAATAATATTGATAATAGCAATGATAATGACAATAACAATAATAACTAATTCTGTACTTTCATCCTCTTCAATATCACCTCTCTCTCTCTCTCTCTCTCTCTCTCTCTCTCTCTCTCTCTCTCTCTCTCTCTCTCTCTCTCTCTCTCTCTCTCTCTCTCTCTCTCTCTCTCTCTCTCTCTCTCTCTCTCTCTCTCTCTCTCTCTCTCTCTCTCCCTCTTTTCTCTCTCTGTCTCTTTTCTCTTTCTCTCTATCTATCTATGTGTGTGCCTGTCTCTCTTCCTCTATCTTCATCTCTCTCTCTCTCTCTCTCTCTCTCTCTCTCTCTCTCTCTCTCTCTCTCTCTCTCTCTCTCTCTCTCTCTCTCTCTCTCTCTCTCTCTCTCTCGCTCTCCCCTTTTTCTCCCCGCCCTCACTTCCTTTCTCTCTCTCTTTCTCTCTCTCTCTCTCCCCTCCCTCACTTCCTTTCTCTCTCTCTCTCTCTCTCTCTCTCTCTCTCTCCCTCTCTCCTTTTTCTCTCCGCCCTCACTTCCTTTCTCTCTCTCTTTCTCTCTCTCTCTCTCTCTCTCTCTCTCTCTCTCTCTCTCTCTCTCTCTCTCTCTCTCTCTCTCTCTCTCTCTCTCTCTTTTTTTCTCTCTCTCTCTCTCTCGTGATGGGAGGATAAGAGGAGGAAGGAGGTAGGTGATGAGAGGATAAGAGGAGGAAGGAGGGGAGAAGAAGATAAAAGAAGAAAGGAGGGGATAGGAGAGGGAAGAAGAGGAGACAAGATAAGATAAGAGAGAGGTAGTGGAGAGGCAGGGGAGGGGAGGGATAAGAAAGGAAAGGAAATGGGACTCTACATTTTTATCCAAGAGGAAGGGAAAGAACGCGGGGAGAACCTTCACTTCCTTTCTCTCTCTCTCTCTCATACACACACTCTCTCTCTCTCACCCCCTTTTCTCCCCGCCCTCACTTCCTTTCTCTCTCTCTCTCTCTCTCCATGTCTAACCTTTTACATCATCTGAGGCGTAATATCATTATCTGGTCCCGCAGCGATTCCGCCACTGACGTCATAGGAATAAAGTATGATAAAAAAAAGGTTCAACGCGACACCCTGACCTTAAACCTTTGGCGGCGTGATGTCACACCACAACCAACGCTGTGACGTCACCACTTCGATTCCCAAGCAATTGTTGAAATGGAGAATAAATCATGTTAACGCTTCAGGAAGCCGTGTGTTCCCGCGGGCTTTGCATGCGTGCTGGGGTTATTGTCACTCTAACCGGGTTATCTTCACGGCGAAGAGGAGGAAGGGAGAGGAGGGAGAGGAGGGAGAGGAGGGAGAGGAGGGAGAGGAATACTACTATCCCCCCCCCCCCCTCCCTCCCTCCCTCTCTCCTCTTCCCTCCCCGCCGGTCGGTCGGTTGGTCGGGTTAGTTAGACGGTGAAATGGCTCTGCTTTTTTATTATCATTTTATTTTTTATTTTTTAGTTGTTGGATGACATGCATTGATAATTAAGGACGCGGGAATCTCGTTCACGGATGATGATTTAGGCTTGAATTTTTTCCCACGAATTAAAATCTCAGACTAAAAAATCAACAAAAACGAATCAACAATGGACAGGGTTACTTTCACCGGCGATTCCAGTACGTTCTAGAAGTACGCTCCATTAATACTAAAACTATCGCGTGAACACAGAGAGAGAGAGAGAGGAAGAGAAAGGTTACATTGATCTTTCCAAACGAAAAGTGTCAAAGGGGATGTTCAACGAAGCACAAAGTTATCTGCTGAAACTGTGAACCCAACCACTCTGTCGCAGCTTCACGGTTTGACGTCAGAGCGAGGTAGTAAACACACATAACTTGCGTTCCATTACGTCTTATGCCCCTCATGCCAACTACCCAAGCGAGAATAACAGTTTTCAAAGCTTCCCTAAAATGATAATGATTTTGATAATGTCTCCACATCAAGACAGGGATAAGAAATGACCTGGTACACTGCGTAGGAGAGACTGACACACTACCGGCCTCCTAAGCTTAAGTTGATTCAGAAAAAATGAAAAGCTGTTCGTGACCTGAGTAAAGGTAATCCGTGCCATTGAGGTATTACTCGTGCTGCAGAGAATGGTAGGATGGTAGGAAGATCAGTAGCCATATAGTTATAGCCTAAATAAAGCCAGGAAATTTATGTGGATATGTGTGGGAGAGATAACTGGAGAAAGGAGAGT
>BOPN01000978.1:295000-307500 GCA_017312705.2 Penaeus japonicus
GGTTACACGATCATATTTCCGTAATCCTCCAATTGCAACTTTAGCAGCAAAATTTTGCAACCTTTGAACTCTTTCAATTTGTTCTTTTGTTGTGACTCCCCAAATTACCAAGCCATAATTGATAAGGCTAAGTACCAATGACTGTACCGCCATTGTACGTGTTGACATATCAAAGCTATCCCCTATTCTATGAAGATAAATGAGGATACCATTAACTTTTCTGTTTAATTCATCTATATTCGAGCTGAAATTCATATATTGATCAAAATATATTCCTAATTTATTTACTTCTGACTTTGGTATTATATGGTTGTTATTGAAATTTATGGAAACATCATTTGGTATTTGTGAGATAAGGCGTCAAGAGCCGATAAATATACATTGTGTTTTGCTTTCATTCAAAAGTAGACCATTTCTTTGGAAATATAGTTTAATACTTGAAAGGGAACTTTCTGCTCTCACAATCAAATCTACAATATTCGCAGTATCTCCCGTTAAAAGTAACTGGGTATCGTCAGCATACTGAACGTCAAAGCAATCTGTGTTATGTTCTGACAAGTCATTAACGTATATAGAGAAAAGAATTGGTCCTAACACTGATCCCTGGGGAACACCGTAGCAGACAGTTCTCTGGGTAGAAAGCACATTCCCTATTCTCACAGATTGCAATCTATTATGTAAATAATTCTGAAACCAAAGAGGGCTTATGTTCAGTTCTTGGCATTTCTCTATAAGCCTGTCGTGGTTCACACTATCAAAAGCTTTTGATAAGTCTAGTAAGATAAGGAGGGACAATTTCTTATTATCTATATTATGATATATTCTATCAGAGAATAGATGTAGCAAGCGGACAGTACCTATGAAGTTTAAAATGTATTCATAGCAACTAAAATGTGTTCATGGTTGTTATGATGTGTTCATGGTGACTTGATTGCATAAAAAAATAGATAACAAATATATATGTTCTCCTAACTGAGCTTTCAGTTTTATTATTATTTTTTTTTTACTATCTTTTTGTATTTCTGTCTTGGAGTGGGTACTCATATCTTTTATGTTGATTTAAAAATAGATACGTTTCCTTTCCATAATTTATGTCTCGATAATTAAGAAGTGATTTGCTATAAGTTATTAAATAATATGTAAAGCCATGTATCATTTTCGCGAGAATTCTATTATAATTGGTTTTAAGAACACCATTTTCAATTCATTATGCATCTTACTTTCCTCACGCACTCAGCTTAATATCAGTACAAAAATATGAACATGTACTTTGAAACAGGATGGAAAAACTTTCAACACTTTATTTCAGATAAAACGTAAAACCACTCACAAACAGACATACATCCATGACATCAAGACATAAACACACCCATGAACCTCTCTCTCTCTCTCTCCCTCCCCCCCCCCCCTCTCTCTCTCTCTCTCTTTATATATATATATATATATATATATATATATATATATATATATATATATATATATATATCCCTATCTCTCTCTCTCTCTCTCCTTATATATATCCTTATAAGTTTCTAATGTTATACAATTCAGACTGAATTGTATTATTGTATTGTATATTTTGTACTGTAAACTTTTATTTTATGTGAATACAAATGTACTGAATAATCAATGTAGTGGAAATAAAGATTATTATTATTATTATTATTACTCTCTCTCTCTCTCTTCCCCCTCTCTCTCTCTCTCTCTCTCTCTCTCTCTCTATATATATATATATATATATATATATATATATATATATATATATATATATATATATCTATCTCTCCCCCCCCCTCTCTCTCTCTCTCCCTCTCTCTCTCTCTTTCTCTCTTGGCCATAGGATTATGGCCAGAAGGAAGTGCCGAGGCAATAAAGAGAAAAGGGACCTAGTTAATATAGTCCATATAAATGCTCAATCTGTTCTCTGCCATAGAGATGAAATAGAAATGCTAATCAAAGAGAGAGACATAGACATCTCATGCATAAGCGAGACATGGCTCATCCCCAGTATTAGTGACTCTTTCGTTCACATCCCTTCCTTTACCATTTACCGCCGTGACCATGGACGCGGAGGAGGAGTGTGCGTGTACATCAGGGATGAACTAAAGGCCACAGTTATAAATCAGGGCATTGATGAAGTAGAAGGAGTCGAGGACATATGGATTACTGTGCAGTGTAGAAAATTACGATCCATCATTATTGGTTGCATCTATAGACATCCGCATGCACATGCCACATCTTTTAGATATATTTCAGACTGTTTGGAAAATATATGTCTCCGTAACAAAAACTTTGTAGTGGTAGGGGATTTCAATGATAATATGTTAATAACTGATAACAAAATGCATAAATTAATAAGAACTATGAATTTATCACAGATGATGAACAGGCCAGCGGGATAACCTCGACATTTACAACAATTTTAGATTTGATGATAACAAATAAACCAGAAATTATCTCTGACATTGAAGTAATGTCTAGTCCAATAGCGAATCATGAATTGATAACTGCCTCTCTAACTCTAAGCAAACCAAAACGTCAACCTGTTTACCAAACATCCCGATGTCTTAAAAACTATAATCAGAATTATTTCTGTGACCAATTATTAGAACACATTCACACCCTTAACGAGATACTACTTACCGACAATGTCAATTTACAAGTGTCCGTTTTAGATAGGGTTTTTCCGAACTGTATGGATAAGTGTGCACCTATCGTAACTAGAAAAGTAACCCGGCCACCAGCCCCATGGATAAATAGGAAATAAAGATGCTATTGAAACGAGAGATAAAATTAGGAAGAGAATTCAGTCCGGTAACTATGAAACATCCTTACGTGATAATTATAAAGCTGAAAAGAAATGTGTCAAAATACTAATGGATACAAGTAAAAAACAATATTATAAAGAGAAATTACACGCTAGTAAAAATAATATGAGTGCTACATGGAAAACCATCAGGAAAATGATTCCTGATCATAAAAGTAATTCTCAACAAACAAATGATCTTAACCCTAAAGGAAAGTAAAAAAATCAATGATTATTTTGCAAATGTTGGAAAACATGCCTATGAAAAGTAACGGGAAAATCTTCCTCTACAAGATAATGTAGTTACTCGGGCTGACATTAATAATGGAGGTTCTGATAACATTTTTAGTGTAAATCCTGTAGATGTCAATGATGTTATTTTAACTATAAAATCCCTTAAATAAAAACGCTCATATGGCTCAGACGGTATTCCGTATAGTTTTATAAAAGATTCATTACCAGTTTTAGTATTTTATATAATAATTATTGTAAATACCTCAATAGTCACAAATGTGTTTCCTGATTCATGGAAAATTTCTCATGTTATCCCTCTGCACAAAGGTAATGACAAAGATGAATTAAGCAATTATAGGCCGATATCGCTCTTACCTTTGTATAGAAACCGCCCTTATTAAAATCTCTGATAGAATATATCATAATATAGATAATAAGAAATTGTCCCTCCTTATATTACTAGACTTATCAAAAGCTTTTGATAGTGTGAACCATGACATTGCAATCTGTGAGATTGCAATCTGTGAGAAAATGGATTGTGCTTTCTACCTAAAGAACTGTCTGCTATGGTGTTCCCCAGGGATCAGTGTTAGGACCAATTCTTTTCTCTATATACGTTAATTACTTGTCAGAACATATCACAGATTGCTTTGTCGTTCAGTATGCTGACGATACCCAGTTACTTTTAACGGGAGATACTGCGAATATTGTAGATTTGATTATGAGAGCAGAAAGTTCCCTTTCAACTATTAAACTATATTTCCAAAGAAATGGTCTACTTTTGAATGAAAGCAAAACACAATGTATATTTATTGGCTCTCGACGCCTTATCTCACAAATACCAAATGATGTTTCCATAAATTTCAATAACAACCATATAATGCCAAAGTCAGAAGTAAAAAATTTAGGAATATATTTTGATCAATATATGAATTTCAGCTCGAATATAGATGAATTAAACAGAAAAGTTAATGGTATCCTCATTTATCTTCATAGAATAGGGGATAGCTTTGATATGTCAACACGTACAATGGCGGTACAGTCATTGGTACTAAGCCTTATTAATTATGGCTTGGTAATTTGGGGAGTCACAACAAAAGAACAAATTGAAAGAGTTCAAAGGTTGCAAAATTTTGCTGCTAAAGTTGCAATTGGAGGATTACGGAAATCATGATCGTGTAACCCCTGCTTTGAAGCAAGTGAAATGGTTGAATATTAGTAATAAATATATATACGATATGTGTAATCTAATGTTTAAAAACTTCCATCGGTGCTTTCCCGATTGGCTGTTTAGTCTTAACACAATGAACGAAATGACAGGCACAAATACAAGACAAGGGAACAATTTACATGCTCCTAGAACATACACGGTATCTGGCACATAAATGTTAACAGTAAGAGGCCCAAAGATTTGGAATCAGATACCATTGCACATTAAGAATACTGCTTCACTTTCTGCCTTTAAAAACCGATTAAAGGACCACCTACTAGATGACTAAATGTAACCTTACTACGATATACTGCAAGATGTAAGACTAAATATTACTTTACTACAACTGCAATGTTAACTTTTACTAAAAGTATTAAGGTAGGATTATATATCTAATTGCAATTTTTATCATGCATGTATATATATATATATATATATATATATATATATATATATATATATATATATATATATATATATATATATACATCTATTTCTTTATATATGTCATATTATTTTGTAAAAAGTAATATGTATCTTATAAATTTGAATTTTAAAATCAAAATACTATATATGGCTGTAACATGAATTGTGATAATCTTGTTCATAGGATAAATATTTTATTCTACAAAGAATGAGACAATGTAAATGTGATTTGTCTCTTATGGTATATCCTTTTATAAGAATGATGTAAGTTTTATTTGATTTCATATGATATACATTGTATTAATTTGAATTTTAATACCATAATATATATATATGGTTGTATAGACGAACTGTGATAATCTTGTACATTAGGATCAATATTTTAATCTACAAAGAATGTGACAATGTAAAGTTTTATCTGTGTGAATGATGTACTTTTTATTTTAACTCATGTTAAACAAACTTGTAATCCATCTTTTAAATATGTAATATGTAAATGTATATCTAATTATGTTTACATCTATGTATGTATTATAATGAATACCCAGTGTAAATTGGAAATAAAAAAAATATTATTATTATCATTATTATTATTATTATTACTCTCTCTCCCTCTGTCTCCTCTCTCTCTCTCTCCCTTTCTCTTCCCCATCCCTCTTTCTCTCTCTTTCTTTCTTCTCTCTCTCTTTCCCTCTCTCTCTCTCTCTCTCTCTCTCTCTCTCTCTCTCTCTCTCTCTCTCTCTCTCTCTCTCTCTCTCTCTCTCTCTCTCTCTCTCTCTCTCTCTCTCTCTTTCCCCATCCCCCCTCTCTTTCTCTCTCTCCCTCTCTCTTTCTTTCTCTCTCTCTCTTTCTTTCTCTTTATCATCTCTCTCTCGCTCTCTCTCCCCCCCTCTCTCTCCCCCTCCCCTTCTCTCTCTCTCTCTCTCTCTCTCTCTCTCTCCCCCCCCCTCTCTCTCCCCTCTCTCTCTCCCCCCCCCCCCCCCCCCCCCCCCCCCCCCCCCCCCCCCCCCCCCCCTCTCTCTCTCTCTCTCTCTCTCTCTCTCTCTCTCTCTCTCTCTCTCTCTCTCTCTCTCTCTCTCTCTCTCTCTCTCTCTTCCTCCCTCCCCCCCTCTCTCTCTCTCTCTCTTTCTATCTCTCCCTCTCTCTCTCTCACTTTCTCTCTCTCCCTCCCTCCCTCTCCCTCTCTCCCTCTCTCTCCCCAAACACACACCCTTACCAAAGCTTCGGGCAAAATGAGGGTAATCAGAAATGACACGAAGGCGAGAGCGCACGGCGCAGGGAGGCGCCTGCTCCTCAATTTGTCTAATGCGATTGTGTCTTTTCGATAATGGTATATGGGTGTGTGTGTGAGAGAGAGAGAGGGAGGAGGGAGGGAGGGAGGGAGAGAGAGAGGGAGAGGGAGGGAGGGAGGGAGGGAGAGGGAGGGAGGGAGAGAGGGAGGGAGGGAGGGAGAGAGAGGGAGGGAGGGAGAGAGGGAGAGAGGGAGGAGAGAGAGAGGGAGGGAGGGAGGAGGGAGAGGGAGGGAGGGGAGGGAGAGAGAGAGAGAGAGAGAGGGAGAGAGGGGTGAGAAGAGAGAGAGAGAGGGAGGGAAGGGGAGGGAGGGAGAGAGAGAGAGAGGGAGGGAGATAGAGAGAGGGGAGGGAGGGAGGGAGGGAGGGAGGGGAGGGAGAGAGAGAGAGAGAGGGAGGGAGGGAGGGAGGGAGAGAGAGAGAGAGAGAGAGGGAGGGAGAGAGAGAGAGAGAGAGAGAGAGAGAGGGAGGGAGGGAGAGAGAGAGAGAGAGAGAGAGAGAGAGAGAGGAGGGAGGGAGGGAGGGAGAGAGAGAGAGAGAGGGAGGGGGTGTAGCAAGGGTTGTGGTGGATTATCCCCCTGCTTGTCACCAATGTAACAAAGGTCGTGGATTGTTGTTACGTCACCGCTTGCCAGCAGTGTAATAAAGTTGTAATTTTGTTTGGTGGAGAGTGAAGTTAAAGTTGTGGCAGACTTGATGGTTTATTTCTACGGGAACTTGGTAGCGTGGGGTACAGCTGACAGGCGTGGCAGAGGCACCCGGAGAGGAGCGGGGCGACGTGCCATGCCTGCGAGGGCGAGCGGTCAGAGTCTGCAGGAGGCTGGGTGTGTTCTCTCCAGAGAGGTGGTCTCCAGAATGATGCTAGACTCGACTAACATTGGCAGAACAAAATACGGTTTGGAGAATTTATAGCAACTCAAAAATAGTTCAAGTTACATTCACAGTAAAAACGGTTACAAGAGGGGACAGGCTGTTTGCCAGAGGCAACCTTTATTTATGGCCTGAGGAACAAGGAAAAGGGCAAAATACATGAAAGAGTAGTGATCATGAATATCCATACAAATAATGATCGTACATATATAATTGAGGACTGAGTGCAATGAGAGCGTCATTTTGAGTATAAACAAGATAAACTTTCTATGCGAAAGACATTGAGAATTGTATAAAACATGGCGTGGGAACGCAACGATGGGCTCTGGTCAATTTATAGAAAAGGTACTTTCTTGACCTGGGTCGACGAGGGGAAACAGAACGTAAACCGCAGAATGCACTTGTGCTGTGGCGGTTACATCGCTCGGCCACGTGAATGCCGGATCGGCCTCGATCCGTTCAGGTAATATTTCGGGCGGCTGCGTTGACGGGTGGCCTTGGGAATCTTGAACTTGGCGACGAGGAGACGAGGAGGTCACGGGTCTTCTAGAATCGGCAGGTCAAGGGGCTCGTGGGGTGCACGTTGTCACTTGTGTCCTGAAGCGCAGGTGGGTTAACGGGAGTGCTGCACGTGATGATCAGTCACTGGGCTCTTCAACCGGGTCCACAGGGTCACAGGATGGGCGCAAGTGTCGTTGACATTGCGAGCGCCGTGTCATTCTTGAATGACGCACACATACCGGGTCTAAGGCGAGGGTGTGGGGATCTTCGATGATGAGTCGGCGACGAGGCTCGGGTAGGCTTGGGTAATTATGTCGTCGGCAGGAACGGGTCGTCGTTACAGACGCAAACGAGAGTTTGTCGGTGCATCCGGGCAAGGGCATGCTTGCCGGGGTCACCAGCAGTCAGCAAATGTGGTGAGTGAAAAAGGCAGTAATTCAGCAGGAGCAGGGCAGTCATTTGTCACCAGGTGGTCGCATCATGAAGAGGCGCGTAGATGATGTCCATAGCAGGAGGACGCGGTGGTGATGTCAGAATGATGTGCGGCGAGGATATCCGCAGAGTTGTCGTCAAGGGGCGTGGCGGCGTGAAGAAGAGACATCGTCGAGATATGAGGCGATCGTCGGTCGAGGTGCAACAGGCGAGGGGAGCATCGTAGGTCGTCGGTTCTGAGGACAATTGGAGCGAGAGCAGACATTTTGGTCTTAACAATGTGAGACATCATACCATATCTCAGGGAATTTAATATCAACACGAACTCATGATGATTAGGGAACGCTTGGAAGGAACGTGTCAAGAATTGGAGATTTTAGGCGTTAATTGCAACAATTACCTGAGATAGATTTGTACATTGATCATGCGGGAGAATGCAGGTTGATATTCATGGTAAAATCCAAGAGGAGGAGAGAGACTGCATGCGAGGAGGCAGGATAGGTTTTCCTGGGATAATAAGGGTAGACAATACATGCAGTAATGGAAGCAGAATTTTCCTGGGAATGAGGGATATATATCACTTGCAGGAATGTGAGAAGTTATTCAAGGAAAATATGGATTAATAGAATGCGTAATTGCGAGAACAGTTTTGCTGGGAGAGTAAATTATGGAGAACATGCGAAGGATTCAGGAAAGATTTTCCTGGGAAATAAAGATGTGGAGACAAAGGATATAAATAAAAATTAATTGAGGAATACATGGTTATATAGGCGTGAGAGTAACACACACAAGTTAAGGTAAAAGGAGAGACACTTCACTTCACTGGGGTTTCCTAAACATAACGAGAACTATGAGGATAAAATAATACCTTGAGGGTATTGGCAGTGATTAAGTCTTGGAAAGACACTTTTTTGCTTAGTGTATTCTTGAGAAATGGGCGGAGATTCTTCGGTGTTGAGTGGTGGGAGATAGTCTCAGTGCTCGTAGTAATGTGTTGATGAACTTGAAAGATGAGCGGGAATTCTTCGGAGTTGAGTCGTGGAGATCGTCCGCAACACCAACAATGTAACAAGGTTGTAGATTATCCTGCCGGTTGCAATCACCCAATGTAACAAAGGTCGTGGATTGTTGTTACGTCACCGCTTGCCAGCAGTGTAATAAAGTTGTAATTTTGTTTGGTGGAGAGTGAAGTTAAAGTTGTGGCAGACTTGATGGTTTATTTCTACGGGAACTTGGTAGCGTGGGGTACAGCTGACAGGCGTGGCAGAGGCACCCGGAGAGGAGCGGGGCGACGTGCCATGCACGGGCGAGCGGTCAGAGTCTGCAGGAGGCTGGGTGTGTTCTCTCAAGAGAGGAGGTCTCCAGAATGATGCTAGACTCGACTAACATTGGCAGAACAAAATACGGTTTGGAAGTACATAGCAACTCAAAAATAGTTCAAGTTACATTCACAGTAAAAACGGTTACAAGAGGGGACAGGCTGTTTGCCAGAGGCAGCAACATTTATGGCCTGAGGAACAAGGGGAAAAGGGCAAAATACATGAAAGAGTAGTGATCATGAATATCCATACAAATAATGATCGTACATATATAATTGAGGACTGAGTGCAATGAGAGCGTCATTTTGAGTATAAACAAGATAAACTTTCTATGCGAAAGACATTGAGAATTGTATAAAACATGGCGTGGGAACGCAACGATGGGCTCTGGTCAATTTATAGAAAAGGTACTTTCTTGACCTGGGTCGACGAGGGGAAACAGAACGTAAACCGCAGAATGCACTTGTGCTGTGGCGGTTACATCGCTCGGCCACGTGAATGCCGGATCGGGTTCTCGATCCGTTCAGGTAATATTTCGGGCAGCACCGTTGACAGGTGACGCAGAGTCTTGAACTTGGCGACGAGGAGACGAGAGGTCACACGGGTCTTCTAGAATCGGCGAGTCAAGGGGCTCGTGGGGTGCACGTTGTCACTTGTGTCCTGAAGCGCAGGTGGGTTAACGGGAGTGCTGCACGTGATGATCAGTCACTGGGCTCTTCAACCGGGTCCACAGGGTCACAGGATGGGCGCAAGTGTCGTTGACGACCAGGCGCCGTGTCATTCTTGAATAACCCGCCACCGGGTCTAGGCGAGGTGTGGGGATCTTCGATGATGAGTCGGCGACGAGGCTCAGGTAGGCTTGGGTAAATATGTCGTCGGCAGGAACGGGTCGTCGTTACAGACGCAAACGAGGAGGTTTGTCACGAGGTACATCAGTAAGAAGGAGCATGCTTGCCGGGGTCACCAGCAGAGTCAGCAAATGTGGTGAGTGAAAAGACGACGTAATTCAGCAGGAGCAGGAGCAGAGTGTTGTCACCAGGTGGTCGCATCATGAAGAAGCGGCGTAGATGATGTCCATAGCAGGAGGACGCGGTGGTGATGTCAGAATGATGTGCGGCGAGGATATCCGCAGAGTTGTCGTCAAGGGGCGTGGCGGCGTGAAGAAGAGACATCGTCGAGATATAGAGCGATCGTCGGTCGAGTGCAACAGGCGAGGGGAGCATCGTATGTCAGTTTCTGAGGACAATTAGACGAGCGAACAGTACACAGGTCTTAACAATGTGAGACATCATACCATATCTCAGGGAGTTACAATATCAACACGAACTCATGATGATTAGGGGAACGCTTGGAAGGAACGTGTCAAGAATTGGAGATTTTAGGCGTTAATTGCAACAATTACCTGAGATAGATTTGTACATTGATCATGCGGGAATGCAGGATTGATATTCATGAGTAAAATCAAGAGGAGAGACTGCATGCGAGGAGGCAGGATAGGTTTTCCTGGGATAATAAGGGTAGACAATACATGCAGTAATGGAAGCAGAATTTTCCTGGGAGAATGAGGATATATATCACTTGCAGGAATGTGAGAAGTTATTCAAGGAAAATATGGATTAATAGAATGCATGGTGAGAACAGTTTTGCTGGGAGAGTAAATTATGGAGAACATGCGAAGGATTCAGGAAAGATTTTCCTGGGAAATAAAGATGTGGAGACAAAGGATATAAATAAAAATTAATTGAGGAATACATGGTTATATAGGCGTGAGAGTAACACACACAAGTTAAGGTAAAAGGAGAGACACTTCACTTCACTGGGGTTTCCTAAACATAACGAGAACTATGAGGATAAAATAACTCACCTTGAGGGTATTGGCAGTGATTAAGTCTTGGAAAGACACTTTTTGCTTGGTGTATTCTTGAGAAATGGGCGGAGATTCTTCGGTGTTGAGTCGTGGAGATAGTCTCGGTGCTCATAGTAATGTGTTGATGAACTTGAAAGATGAGCGGGAATTCTTCGGAGTTGAGTCGTGGAGATCGTCCCGCCGCTTGCCAACAATGTAACAAGGTTGTAGATTATCCTGCCGGTTGTCACCAATGTAACAAGGTCAGTAGTTGTTGTTACGTCACCGCTTGCCAGCAGTGTAATAAAGTTGTAATTTTGTTTGGTGGAGAGTGAAGTTAAAGTTGTGGCAGACTTGATGGTTTATTTCTACGGGAACTTGGTAGCGTGGGGTACAGCTGACAGGCGTGGCAAGAGCACCGGAGAGGAGGCGGGCGACGTGCCATGCCTGCGAGGGCGAGCGGTCAGAGTCTGCAGGAGGCTGGGTGTGTTCTCTCCAGAGAGGTGGTCTCCAGAATGATGCTAGACTCGACTAACATTGGCAGAACAAAATACGGTTTGGAAGTACATAGCAACTCAAAAATAGTTCAAGTTACATTCACAGTAAAAACGGTTACAGGAGGGGACAGGCTGTTTGCCAGAGGCAACCTTTATTTATGGCCTGAGGAACAAGGGGAAAAGGGCAAAATACATGAAAGAGTAGTGATCATGAATATCCATACAAATAATGATCGTACATATATAATTGAGGACTGAGTGCAATGAGAGCGTCATTTTGAGTATAAACAAGATAAACTTTCTATGCGAAAGACATTGAGAATTGTATAAAACATGGCGTGGGAACGCAACGATGGGCTCTGGTCAATTTATAGAAAAGGTACTTTCTTGACCTGGGTCGACGAGGGGAAACAGGACGTAAACCGCAGAATGCACTTGTGCTGTGGCGGTTACATCGCTCGGCCACGTGAATGCCGGATCGGCCTCGATCCGTTCAGGTAGCTTTCGGGCGGCTGCGTTGACAGGTGACGCAGGGAATCTTGAACTTGGCGACGAGGAGACGAGAGGTCACACGGGTCTTCTAGAATCGGCAGGTCAAAGGGCTCGTGGGGTGCACGTTGTCACTTGTGTCCTGAAGCGCAGGTGGGTTAACGGGAGTGCTGCACGTGATGATCAGTCACTGGGCTCTTCAACCGGGTCCACAGGGTCACAGGATGGGCGCAAGTGTCGTTGACGATACGAGCGCCGTGTCGTCTTGAATGACACATGCCGAGTCGGCGAGGTGTGGGGATCTTCGATGATGAGTCGGCGACGAGGCTCGGGTAGGCTTGGGTAATTATGTCGTCGGCAGGAACGGGTCGTCGTTACAGACGCAAACGAGGAGGTTTGTCACGAGGTACATCAGGCAAGAAGGAGCATGCTTGCCAGGGTCACCAGCAGAGTCAGCAAATGTGGTGAGTGAAAAGACGACGTAATTCAGCAGGAGCAGGAGCAGAGTGTTGTCACCAGGTGGTCGCATCATGAAGAGGCGCGTAGATGATGTCCATAGCAGGAGGACGCGGTGGTGATGT
>BOPN01000978.1:317500-330000 GCA_017312705.2 Penaeus japonicus
AGATAGATATGTGTGTGTGTGTGTATGTATATATGTATATGTATATATGTATATGTATATATATACATAAATATATATATATATATATATATATATATATATATATATATATACATATACATATACACACACACACACACACACACACACACACACACACACACACACACACACACACACACACACACACACACACACACACACTCACACACACACACACACACACACATATATATATATATATATATATATATATATATATATATATATATATATATATATATATATATACATATTTAACATATTTATATCTTTGTTTACACTGCTATACACACATCCTCGTGTGTAGCATTATCTTTTTTTTCTGTTGGTCTCTCCAGTGTCACAGCGCGAGAACACGCCTTCTTCGTAATAAAGACAATTTCGACATGGATTAGATCACATTCTTTAGGAATTATTCTATTTTGTAGAAAATGCAATGTCGAAGCAAAAATTTAATCACAGGTTTGTAAGACAGTATCACGCGCGTCCACACTTTTTTTTGTAAAAAAAAAGAAAAAAAAAAAATGTTTTAAGTCCGTATTCGGCTTAACTCTCTTGGTTACGGATAACGAACGTGACTAAAGAGATAAAATCATAGGGTTGAAAGCAGTCGTGTTTACTCTATCAGTCAAAGAAATCTTTACAGTCTTGATAATCATTATCGGTATTAATCATGCCATTAAAATGATAAAGATAAATTGATTAAAAAGAGAAATGCACCGCCAAACCTACACGTTTCCACATGCTCGTAAATGTATTATTGACAAATAAATATGTAGTTAACGGCAATATAAAAAAAGTGATAGGAAAACTTTAATCATGTTTTCAAAGCATCATTGCCGGAGTCACAGGGTACGATGCTTGGGAACCGTAGTGAAAGTCAAGTGTTATTTGGAAACGCTTTTTTCTTGTCTTTGCATTTCTCTTTTTTTTCTGTTGTATTTTCTCTTTCCCTCTTTCTGTTTCTCTTTGCATTTTTTCTGTTTTTTTCTCTGTTGTATTTTTTTTTGTCTCTTTCTCTGTTTCTCTTTGCATTTCTCTCTTTTTTCTCTGTTTGTATTTTTTTCTTTCCCTCTTTCTCTGTTTCTCTTTGCATTTCTCTCTTTTTTCTGTCTCTTTCTCTGTTTTTCTTTGCTTTTCTCTTTTTTCTGTTGTATTTTTTCTTTCCCTCTTTCTGTTTCTCTTTGCATTTCTCTCTTTTTCTCTGTTGTATTTTTCTTTCCCTCTTTCTCTGTTTCTCTTTTTATTTCTCTTTTTTCTGTTGTATTTTTTTTGTCTCTTTCTCTGTTTCTCTTTGCATTTCTCTCTTTTTCTCTATTGTAAGTTTTCTTTGTCTCTTTCTGTTTCTCTTTTTTTTTAATCTGTTTCACTGTCTGTTTCCTCCATTTCCATTGTATTTTTGTTCGCTTTTCATCCATTGTATTTATGTATTGTATTTTGTGTATTTCCTCTGTTTATATACTATATTTATTCTCTAGTTATCTCCTTTATTGTTTCCTCTCCTTGCGAACATATGATGAAAGTGACATTAATAACATTAGTCAAAATAATAATGATGAAAATAGTAATACTGCAAAAATGATAACAGAAACATAATGACAATGATGATTATGAAAACCATATTACTGTAACAACAAAGATAATGATACAATAATGATAATAAAGACAATAATAAGGTCAATAAACATAATAACAATCACGAAACCTCAAGAACAAGAACTACAGGAACAAGAGCAATACTAATCTAACTAAAAAAAAAGAAAAAGAAAAAAAGGGGAAATGATAATAAAGATGATAATCGTATCCTTTTCAAAATCTCACTCGAAATGAACTGGTGTCTGGATCACACCCTTCGTGTTGACTTTGGTGGAAGGGCCGTGTGTATGAGGAGGGGAGCGGTTGGGGGGGGGAAGGCTGGAGGTGGGAGGAGGGAGAGGAAGGGGAGGGTGGAGAAGGGGAGCGGTGGGGGGGGGAGGCAGGAAGTGAGTGAGGGAGAAAGAGAGAGCTGGAGTGGAGGAAGGAGAGGAGGGTGGAGAAAAAGAGGGGGGGCGGTGGGGGGGGGGAGTCAGGAAGTGAGTGAGGGAGAAAGAGAGAGGCTGGGTGGGAGGAAGGAGAGGAGGGTGGAGAAAAAGAGGGGGGCGGTGGGAAGTCAGGAAGTGAGTGAGGGAGAAAGAGAGAGGCTGGGTGGGAGGAAGGAGAGGAGGGTGGAGAAAAAGAGGGGGGGCGGTGGGGGGGGGGAGTCAGGAAGTGAGTGAGGGGAGAAGAGAGAGGCTGGGTGGGAGGAAGGAGAGGAGGGTGGAGAAAAAGAGGGGGAGTCAGGAAGTGAGTGAGGGAGAAAGAGAGAGGCTGGGTGGGAGGAAGGAGAGGAGGGTGGAGAAAAAGAGGGGGGGCGGTGGGGGGGGGGAGTCAGGAAGTGAGTGAGGGAGAAAGAGAGAGGCTGGAGGTGGGAGGGAAGGGAGAGGAGGGTGGAGAAAAAGAGGGGGGGCGGTGTCAGGAAGTGAGTGAGGGAGAAAGAGAGAGGCTGGGTGGGAGGAAGGAGAGGAGGGTGGAGAAAAAGAGGGGGCGGGGTGGGGGGAGGAGTCAGGGAAGTGGAGTGAGGGAGAAAGAGAGAGAGGCTGGGTGGAAGGGAGAGGAAGGGGTGGAAAAGAGAGGGGGAGCGGTGGGGGGAGGCAGGGAATGAGTGAAGGAGGGAGGGAGAGAGAGGCTGGGTGGGAGAAGAGGGGAGGGAGAAAAAGAGGGCAGAGGAGTGAGTGAAGGAGGGAGAGGCTGAGGTGAGGAGGAGGAGAGCAGGGAGGGGGTGGAGAAAGAGAGGAGGGAGGGAGGATGTAGAAGAGAGAGAGAGGGGAGGGAGGGAGGAAGAGACTGGGTGGGAGGAGGGAGAGGAGGGGGAATGGAGAAAGAAAGGGTCGGGAGGGAGGGAGGGAGGGGAGGAAGGGAGAGAGGGTTGAAAATGAGAAGTGAGTGAGAGAGAGAGAGAGAGAGAGGGGGGGGAGGAAGGAGGGAGGGGGGAGAGAAGGAAGAAGAGAGAGAGAGAGAGAGAGAGAGAGAGGAAAATAACTTCCGCTACTCAACTTACTCGAAGCTCCTCTGAAGGATCAGGAGGACCTAATTTCATCTATTTTTTTACCACTTTTATTTTCGTAGGATCAGGCCGACACGATCAAAGTCCTCGGACCTGGCATCCACCAAGCTGTATTCTCAAGTATAAAATCTCATTAGTGAAGGCTGGTGTAAGTCTTCGGAAGAATTTGGAAATTATTTTCTCCTTTCTGTTATCCGTGGAAGCTGGTGTTCCTTCCTGACTTTATTTCTTTCTCAGTGTCACTAAGTTGTTTTCATTGGCATTAATAGCATAGATACATTAATCATTGTTTGATAAAGGACTATTGTTTCTCGTGTTTTATAGGCACTTGTACACAGTGTCTGAACTTTTCGTATTGTGAAGTCCTTACAGAAAAATACACCATTAATGAAACAACATTTTTATATAGGCCTTTTCTTCCATCGCATTTCCAGTTATTTTCCCCTTTTATGGCTACCAATGCAGAGACTGGATGAATACATTGTATGTTTGACTTTGACTTTGTCCCTCGTTTCTTATCTGGTCACAGGCTCAATCATGGTTATGTTAGCCGTGGGTGCTTCATGCAGGGGCGTGTGAAGCGATGGCGTGGTTGCATTAGCGTTGATTGTTTGCACGCTTTCCCGCTTACAGCTGCCGCCGCTGGCTATCCTGGGGCGAAAAAGGGAAGCATCTTTACAGTCGTAATCTAAACTGTCAAGTATCTCGGAGCAGCAGGAGGCCCTGGGGGTAAAGAGCTGTGGCTTCGCACCAACTCCTTGACCCCTCGGGGTGGTAATGGCGGAGAGGTAGTTCCTGCCAACGAGTGTTTAATGGCACTGAAACGAGATTTTTTGCGCAATTTCAGTGTTGTATCTTGCTGGGATTGGCCCTCAGGACTCAGGAGCTGATACCTGTGAGGAATGTTCTCCTTCAAATTGGGATTGCCCATTCGTGGTATTTGCGCCCTGACCTGCAGCATAGGACCTAGTGCAGGGCACTCATAGGAGGATCCTCCGGAACTGCAGGGTCCTCTGGAATAGTCATAACTAGTTTACTTGGAAAGATCGAGAAGAAGGGGTGTGGTCGGGATTAACCGTGGGCTATTTCTAACTGACTGACAATACTGAACATCCTGACGGACCCTTTGCAAATGAGGAACGCTTGTTGCAGCTCGTGAGTCCTTTGGTGATCATTGCAGACCTTCACTTGCAAGGGACGCTAGAGCTAACAGATGCGCACTGCGCGCCTCAACTGGCTGGGCATTAGGGACTGCATCAGTCCCTGGCACGTGGGACTCGAACACTGACGAAGAAGGATAGGGATCTGTATACGAGGAGCCTTCGGAAGGGCTTGTTTGAAGGGCATTTCCCAGCAAATTACCTCAGCCCTTCCCACTAAGCCATGAGAAAACAGAACGCCCAGCGATCCCCGAAGATGTCTGGAGTTCGCGCAAATGGCCTGAGCTCCTCAGATCCTTACGGGGTCAAGAGTGTGTCAAGTAGTTCCTTCAGGTTGAACCTCCGACGTTTAGCATGAATATGGGCGATGCCATTGTCCTAGTGCTTGAACCCCTGTCAGCAAAGAACCTCTTACCCTGAGGTTCGTAAGGAAAACGAAGGACGAATAGCTCCATGCGCCCTCCGCCTCGTCAACCTCACGGACTGACCGACAGTAACAGCAGTGACAGCAATAGTTGCATGTCGGAGAGGGCGGGGCATCATGTCGGATAGCAATAAAGATAACAATGCACACAATACTGATTAAAAGAACAATTCAAAGAATAGTGATGTAAGTGATGATGGTAATGATAACAATGAGGATAATGATGATGATGATGATGATAATGAAAAATATAGTAATGATAATGATGGTGATGATACGAACAATCTTATAGTAATGACATCAGTAAGAAAACTAGTAATAGAAGTAGAAAAAATAGTGATGATGATGATGATCGATTTCATCACCACCATCATCATAATAAGACCAGTAACAACAGTCACCACAATCGTCACAAGACACTATACTTCAACAAAATATGATTCTCTCGTGGAGTGAACGCCCACATGTGAAACCAGATACTTATTGGAAGATGGAGTCACGATTGAACCCATCTTGAACCCGTATTCATATCATGGACCCGTTCGCCTGTCTGTCATTTAGCGTCTCTATCTCTCTCTCTCTCTTTCTCGCTCTCTCATGTACGTGTATCTGGATCAATATGTGTTTGTGTACACGCGTGTGTGTGCGCGCGCGCACACACACACATATATATGTACAGTACATGAGTGATATATTCTACTTACCTCTCTCATCTATATATTGTCTGTCTGCCTATCTTTCTATCCCTTGCTACAACCTCCCCCCCCTCCTCTCTCTCTCACTCACTCTCACTCTCTCTCAATATATATATATATATATATATATACACACATACATACATACATATATATATATATATATATATATATATATATATAGATATATATATGTGTGTGTATATGTATATGTATATGTATATATATGTATATATATATATATATATAATATATATATATATATATATATATATATATATATATATATATATACATATACATATACACACACACACACACACACACACACACACACACACACACACACACACACACACACACACACACACACACACACTCACACACACACACACACACACACACATATATATATATATATATATATATATATATATATATATATATATAATATATATATACATATTTATTTATATCTTTGTTTACACTGCTATACACACATCCTCGTGTGTAGCATTATCTTTTTTTTTTCTTTTTTTTCTGTTGGTCTCTCCAGTGTCACAGCGGCACCCGAGAACACGCGCTGCTTCGTAATAAAGACAATTTCGACATGGATTAGATCACATTCTTTAGGAATTATTCTATTTTGTAGAAAATGCAATGTCGAAGCAAAAATTTAATCACAGGTTTGTAAGACAGTATCACGCGCGTCCACACTTTTTTTTGTAAAAAAAAAGAAAAAAGAAAAAAAAAAAATGTTTTAAGTCCGTATTCGGCTTAACTCTCTTGGTTACGGATAACGAACGTGACTAAAGAGATAAAATCATAGGGTTGAAAGCAGTCGTGTTTACTCTATCAGTCAAAGAAATCTTTACAGTCTTGATAATCATTATCGGTATTAATCATGCCATTAAAATGATAAAGATAAATTGATTAAAAAGAGAAATGCGCATCTTACCGCCAAACCTACACGTTTCCACATGCTCGTAAATGTATTATTGACAAATAAATATATGGATTAACGGCAATATAAAAAAAGTGATAGGAAAACTTTAATCATGTTTTCAAAGCATCATTGCCAAAGGTCACAGGGTACGATGCTTGGGAACCGTAGTGAAAGTCAAGTGTTATTTGGAAACGCTTTTTTCTTGTCTTTGCATTTCTCTTTTTTTTCTGTTGTATTTTCTCTTTCCCTCTTTCTGTTTCTCTTTGCATTTTTTCTGTTTTTTTCTCTGTTGTATTTTTTTTTGTCTCTTTCTCTGTTTCTCTTTGCATTTCTCTCTTTTTTCTCTGTTGTATTTTTTCTTTCCCTCTTTCTCTGTTTCTCTTTGCATTTCTCTCTTTTTTCTGTCTCTTTCTCTGTTTTTCTTTGCTTTTCTCTTTTTTCTGTTGTATTTTTTCTTTCCCTCTTTCTGTTTCTCTTTGCATTTCTCTCTTTTTCTCTGTTGTATTTTTCTTTCCCTCTTTCTCTGTTTCTCTTTTTATTTCTCTTTTTTCTGTTGTATTTTTTTTGTCTCTTTCTCTGTTTCTCTTTGCATTTCTCTCTTTTTCTCTATTGTAAGTTTTCTTTGTCTCTTTCTGTTTCTCTTTTTTTTTAATCTGTTTCACTGTCTGTTTCCTCCATTTCCATTGTATTTTTGTTCGCTTTTCATCCATTGTATTTATGTATTGTATTTTATTGTATTTCCTCTGTTTATATACTATATTTATTCTCTAGTTATCTCCTTTATTGTTTCCTCTCCTTGCGAACATATGATGAAAGTGACATTAATAACATTAGTCAAAATAATAATGATGAAAATAGTAATACTGCAAAAATGATAACAGAAACATAATGACAATGATGATTATGAAAACCATATTACTGTAACAACAAAGATAATGATACAATAATGATAATAAAGACAATAATAAGGTCAATAAACATAATAACAATCACGAAACCTCAAGAACAAGAACTACAGGAACAAGAGCAATACTAATCTAACTAAAAAAAAAGAAAAAGAAAAAAAGGGGAAATGATAATAAAGATGATAATCGTATCCTTTTCAAAATCTCACTCGAAATGAACTGGTGTCTGGATCACACCCTTCGTGTTGACTTTGGTGGAAGGGCCGTGTGTATGAGGAGGGGAGCGGTTGGGGGGAGGGAGAGGCTGGGTGGGAGGAGGAGAGGAAGGGGGGAGGGGGTGGAGAAAGAGAGGGGAGCGGTGGGGGGGGGGGAGGCAGGAAGTGAGTGAGGGAGAAAGAGAGAGGCTGGGTGGGAGGAAGGAGAGGAGGGTGGAGAAAAAGAGGGGGGGCGGTGGGGGGAGTCAGAAGTGAGTGAGGGAGAAAGAGAGAGGCTGCGGGGAGGAAGGAGAGAGGGTGGAGAAAAAGAGGGGGGCGGTGGGGGGGGGAGTCAGGAAGTGAGTGAGGGAGAAAGAGAGAGGCTGGGTGGGAGGAAGGAGAGGAGGGTGGAGAAAAAGAGGGGGGGCGGTGGGGGGGGGGGAGTCAGGAAGTGAGTGAGGGAGAAAGAGAGAGGCTGGGTGGGAGGAAGGAGAGGAGGGTGGAGAAAAAGAGGGGGGGGAGTCAGGAAGTGAGTGAGGGAGAAAGAGAGAGGCTGGGTGGGAGGAAGGAGAGGAGGGTGGAGAAAAAGAGGGGGGGCGGGGGGAGTCAGGAAGTGAGTGAGGGAGAAAGAGAGAGGCTGGGTGGGAGGAAGGAGAGGAGGGTGGAGAAAAAAGAGGGGGGCGGTGTCAGGAAGTGAGTGAGGGAGAAAGAGAGAGGCTGGGTGGGAGGAAGGAGAGGAGGGTGGAGAAAAAGAGGGGGGGCGGTGGGGGGGGGGAGTCAGGAAGTGAGTGAGGGAGAAAGAGAGAGGCTGGGTGGGAGGAAGGGAGAAGAGGGAAGGGGGTGGAGAAAGAATGTATTATAGAGCAAGCAGGAACGATGAAGGAGGAGGAGAGAGAGGGCTGGGTGGGAGAAGAGGAGGATAAAAGATAAATATATTTTTGTTTAATTATTTATTACCAAGTGAGAGGGAGAGGGAGGAAGAGAGAAAAAGAGAAAGAGAAAGAGAGAAACAGAAAAAGACCACTAGAACAACAATAACAAACATAAAACAGGAGAGAGAGAGAAGGAAAAGGAGAAAGAGAGAGAAAGAGGAGGAAAAGGAGAAAGAGAAAGAAGAAATAAGAAAGAGAGAAAGAAGAGAACGACAGTTAGGCGATGAGTAGGCGTATTATTTACTGTTGATGTAGATGTTGCGTATGTGATAATGTGATCCCCGAGGCGAGGCAAAGAACAAGGGGGAAAAAATGTTATTACATTCACACTCGGTTGTTAGACACAGGAGAAGGGGGAGGGGGGCAAAAAAGAGAGGCAGTGGGAGTGGGAGTGAGAGTGGGAGTGGGAGTGAGAGTGAGAGAGAGATAGAGAAAGAGAGATAGAGAAAGAGAGAAAGAAAGAAAGAGATATATAAAGAGAAAGAGATAGATAGATAGATAGATAGAGAGATAGAGAGAGAGAGAGAGAGAGAGAGAGAGAGAGAGAGAGAGAGAAAGGAGAAAGAAAGAGAGAGAGAGAAGAGAAGAGAGAGAGAGAAAGAGAGAGAGAGAGAGAGAGAGAGAGAGAGAGAGAGAGAGAAAGGAGAAAGAGAGAGAGAGAGAAGAGAAGAGAGAGAGAGAAAGAGAGAGAGAGAGAGAGAGAGAGAGAGAAAGATAAAAGAGAAAAAGAGATAGATATGTATATAGATAGATAGAGAGAGAAAGAGCGAGAGCGAGAGAGAGAGAGAGAGAGAGAGAGAGAGAGAGAGAGAGAAAGAGAAAAAGAGAAAAAGAGATAGATAGATAGATAGATAGAGAGGGGGGAGGGGCACAAGGAGATTATGTAATTGTTGATGAAATACATATAAGGATATCTTTAATGGCTTTAATGGCAAGCGTCATCAATGCCATCATCATAACCGGTTGCTTTGCTTGATGATGATAATTGCAGTTGTCACGACTGTAACCACTGTTCTCATTAACCACGTGATTCGTCCTCAAACGAGTCAATAGCTTGTATTTCAGTGATCGCCATTAACCAGAGGATCATTAGACAAATTGTGGATATTAAGGCCATTAACGAGTAATGATGACGGTGTAGCGTTCATGATGTCACCATGAGAATTACGAACTCACTCTCTCTCTCTCTCTAATGGCACTGAAACGAGATTTTTTGCGCAATTTCAGTGTTGTATCTTGCTGGGATTGGCCCTCAGGACTCAGGAGCTGATACCTGTGAGGAATGTTCTCCTTCAAATTGGGATTGCCCATTCGTGGTATTTGCGCCCTGACCTGCAGCATAGGACCTAGTGCAGGGCACTCATAGGAGGATCCTCCGGAACTGCAGGGTCCTCTGGAATAGTCATAACTAGTTTACTTGGAAAGATCGAGAAGAAGGGGTGTGGTCGGGATTAACCGTGGGCTATTTCTAACTGACTGACAATACTGAACATCCCATCGACCCTTTGCAAATGAGGAACGCTTGTTGCAGCTCGTGAGTCCTTTGCGATCATTGCAGACCTTCACTTGCAAGGGACGCTAGAGCTAACAGATGCGCACTGCGCGCCTCAACTGGCTGGGCATTAGGGACTGCATCAGTCCCTGGCACGTGGGACTCGAACACTGACGAAGAAGGATAGGGATCTGTATACGAGGAGCCTTCGGAAGGGCTTGTTTGAAGGGCATTTCCCAGCAAATTACCTCAGCCCTTCCCACTAAGCCATGAGAAAACAGAACGCCCAGCGATCCCCGAAGATGTCTGGAGTTCGCGCAAATGGCCTGAGCTCCTCAGATCCTTACGGGGTCAAGAGTGTGTCAAGTAGTTCCTTCAGGTTGAACCTCCGACGTTTAGCATGAATATGGGCGATGCCATTGTCCTAGTGCTTGAACCCCTGTCAGCAAAGAACCTCTTACCCTGAGGTTCGTAAGGAAAACGAAGGACGAATAGCTCCATGCGCCCTCCGCCTCGTCAACCTCACGGACTGACCGACAGTAACAGCAGTGACAGCAATAGTTGTACGTCGGAGAGGGCGGGGCATCATGTCGGATAGCAATAAAGATAACAAAGGCACACAATACTGATTAAAAGAACAATTCAAAGAATAGTGATAAAGTGATGATGGTGAAGATAACACGAGGATAATGATGATGATGATGATGATAATGAAAAATATAGTAATGATAATGATGGTGATGATACGAACAATCTTATAGTAATGACATCAGTAAGAAAACTAGTAATAGAAGTAGAAAAAATAGTGATGATGATGATGATCGATTTCATCACCACCATCATCATAATAAGACCAGTAACAACAGTCACCACAATCGTCACAAGACACTATACTTCAACAAAATATGACTTCGTGGAGTGAACGCCCACATGTGAAACCAGATACTTATTGGAAGATGGAGTCACGATTGAACCCATCTTGAACCCGTATTCATATCATGGACCCGTTCGCCTGTCTGTCATTTAGCGTCTCTATCTCTCTCTCTCTCTTTCTCGCTCTCTCATGTACGTGTATCTGGATCAATATGTGTTTGTGTATCGCAAGCGTGTGTGTGCGCGCGCGCACACACACACATATATATGTACAGTACATGAGTGATATATTCTACTTACCTCTCTCATCTATATATTGTTCGTCTGCCTATCTTTCTATCCCTTGTTACAACCTCTCCCCCCCTCTCTCTCTCTCACTCACTCTCACTCTCTCTCAATATATATATATATATATATATATATATATATATATATATATATATATATATATATATATATATATAGATATGTGTGTGTGTGTGTGTGTGTGTATGTATATGTATATGTATATGTATATGTATATATATACATATATATATATATATATATATATATATATATATATATATATATATATATATACATTTACATATACACACACACACACACACACACACACACACACACACACACACACACACACACACACACACACACACACACACACACACACACACACACACACACACACATATATATATATATATATATATATATATATATATATATATATATATATATATATACATATTTAACATATTTATATCTTTGTTTACACTGCTATACACACATCCTCGTGTGTAGCATTATCTTTTTTTTTTTCTTTTTTTCTGTTGGTCTCTCCAGTGTCACGCGGCAATCTTTCGAGAACACGCGCTGCTTCGTAATAAAGACAATTTCGACATGGATTAGATCACATTCTTTAGGAATTATTCTATTTTGTAGAAAATGCAATGTCGAAGCAAAAATTTAATCACAGGTTTGTAAGACAGTATCACGCGCGTCCACACTTTTTTTTGTAAAAAAAGAAAAAGAAAAATGTTTTAAGTCCGTACTCCGCTTAACTCTCTGGTTACGGATAACGAACGACCAAAGAGATAAAATCATAGTTTGAAAGCAGTCGTGTTTACTCTATCAGTCAAAGAAATCTTTACAGTCTTGATAATCATTATCGGTATTAATCATGCCATTAAAATGATAAAGATAAATTGATTAAAAAGAGAAATGCGCATCTTACCGCCAAACCTACACGTTTCCACATGCTCGTAAATGTATTATTGACAAATAAATATATGGATTAACGGCAATATAAAAAAAGTGATAGGAAAACTTTAATCATGTTTTCAAAGCATCATTGCCAAAGGTCACAGGGTACGATGCTTGGGAACCGTAGTGAAAGTCAAGTGTTATTTGGAAACGCTTTTTTCTTGTCTTTGCATTTCTCTTTTTTTTCTGTTGTATTTTCTCTTTCCCTCTTTCTGTTTCTCTTTGCATTTTTTCTGTTTTTTTCTCTGTTGTATTTTTTTTTGTCTCTTTCTCTGTTTCTCTTTGCATTTCTCTCTTTTTTCTCTGTTGTATTTTTTCTTTCCCTCTTTCTCTGTTTCTCTTTGCATTTCTCTCTTTTTTCTGTCTCTTTCTCTGTTTTTCTTTTTTGTTTTTCTCTTTTTCTGTTGTATTTTTTCTTTCCCTCTTTCTGTTTCTCTTTACTTCTCTCTTTTCTCTGTTGTATTTTTCTTTCCCTCTTTCTCTGTTTCT
>BOPN01000978.1:335000-340000 GCA_017312705.2 Penaeus japonicus
ACACATTTAAAAATAACATCGGCCACACGAATGCCAGATTTCGTGGACAAGATGATTCAAAATACGAAAATTAGGGATAATGAAGAGAGAGAGAGAGAGAGAGGGAGAAGGAGGAGAGGGGGAGGGGGATGGAGAGGGAGAAGGAGAGGGAGAGGGGATTGGAAAGGGTAATGGAGAGCGAGAAGGGGATGGAGAAAAGAGGGAGAGGAAAAGGAAGAGGAAGAAGAAGAAGAAGAAGAAGAGGAAGGGGAAGGGGAAGAGGAAGAGGAGGGAGAAAGAGAGAGAGAGAGAGAGAGAAACAGCCAATGAAAGCCAGTACCGGCGAACCACTCATGGAACCAGGCCTCTCCAACCACACCATCATCAGCGAACCACCCACCTGAACCGCACTCGAAATCGCGCCTCGTCCAGAGACATCGATTTGGTTCAATCAAAAGCTCCTTCGCGGCGCCCTGGAACAAAGTCTTCGGTTTCTTTTCAAAGGTCAAGGCACTGGAGAGGGGATCCTTTTCAGCCCTGTTTTCTTCTTTTTTTATTCTTCTTCTTCTTCTTCTTTTTCTTTCCTTTTTCTTTTTCTTCTTCTTCTTCTTCTTTCGCTCCTCCTCCTCCTTCATCTCATTCTTTCTTATTTTCTTCGTCGTCTCTTCCTCTTTTACTTCTCCTCCTCCTTTATCTCCATCTTTTTCTGCTCTTCCTCCTCCACTTTCTCTTCATCCTTCTCCTCCACCTCCACCTCCACTACCACCACCACCCTCTCCTCCTCCAACTTCTCCACCTCCACTACTACCACCACCACCATCACCACCCCCTCCTCCTCCTCCTCCACCTCGACCTCCACTTCCAGTACCACCACCACCACCACCACCACCACCTCCTCCTCCTCCTCCTCCTCCTCTTCCACCACCACCTCCACCTCGATCACCACTTCCACTTCGACCTCCACCTCGCCCTCCACCACCTCCTCCCTCTCCTACTCTCCCTTCAATCTCTGGAATCGCTTCAGCCGGACGTTTAAAAACCCGAGCATCTCCTGACCATAAATTCACACTCAGGATCAGGCGTCAGTCGGTTCGCTGACCTGCGAGACACTGATCTGGTCATCTTTTTAAATATATTTTTTTTGCCGTTTTTTGCCGTTTTTTTTTTCTTCTGTATTTTTTGTTTTCCCCCCAAAAAAGTAGATTTTTTCATTCCCTTTCCTTCTGTTCTTTTTTTTCTACTTTTTTCGTTATTTTATGGATAAATTTACTATCTTCCATTATAATATATATATATGTATATATATATATATATACATATATATATATATATATATAAATATATATATATATATATATATATATATATATATATATAAGTATATGTATTTTATATATTCCTGTTTCCTGAAATAAACTGAGAAGAAAAATTATGATGAATCGCAATTGGTTCGAATTGCTTCTGACACGAAGCTCGAAACATGAATCAAAATCATTTTTATTATTATCATTATTATATCTCCGAGGGGGGGGAGGGGGATGAAAGCTCATTTGATGAATTGAAAAAGTCACGCAGACGGCACTAACTAAAAGGTTAAAGGAAATGGATAAAATATAAGGTCAAGAGTATAAGATAAGGTCAGCAGTACCGAATGACGTCAAATACATCTCATCCGATTTCGTTAACATTTCACGTGAGGTCAAGGGAATCGAACAGAGAAACGCTAGATAAAAGGAAAATAAAAGAACTCGAGAAGGAGAGACGGAAAGAAAGAAAGAAAAAAGAAAAGAAGGAAAGAAAAAAAATCGGTTAAAGGACAAAATATCTGACTGATCAGATGCAGAAAAAACGTGATGAACAAATGAAGAACAGTAAGAGGTTAACGCTCTGACGTCACGTGACAATCAATAAAAGGCTCAATAACACAGAGAAGAACACAATAATTAGGCCTAGGTAAGCCTATGCTACCCAGACAGGATGCAATTTGTTTTTTTCTCCAAACGAATGATTGATTGAGATGATTTTTAATGATTGACGAGAAGCAGAATTACTGAAAGATGGGAGGAAGGAAGAAAATCTAGAACAACGGCGAAATTAGTTGCATGCAGACACTACTTCCATCCAGCTATAAAAACATGTATTTATTATTATTATTATTATTATATATATATATATATATATATATATATATATATATATGTATATATGTATGTATGTATGTATGTATGTATATATATAGATATATATATATATATATATATATATATATATATATATATATATATATATATATATGTATGTATATATATATATATATATATATATATATATACATACATACGTATATATATATATATATATATATATATATATATATATATATATATATATAAATATATATATATATATATATATATATATATATATATATATATATATATATATATATTCCATACGTTTCTATACACAGAGCATCAACAAATCAAATTCCTCATAAACGGTAAAAGCGAAAAAAAAAAAAAAATGTAGGGAAAATGAAGAAGTCCTATAAGTCCAAAGAGCAAGGAAAACACGCCCCTGAAGTCACTGTGTGCGAGATTAACCTGTCGGAAGATATGAAAGTTTTAACCCACACACGGTAGGACAAGTTTCAGAATAATGAAGGGAGGAGAGAGGAGGGGGAGGGGGAGGGGGGAGGGAAAGAGGGTAGGGAAGATGGAGGAAGAGGAAGAGGAAGGGGGAGGAAGAGAGGCAGGAAAGAATGGGAGAAGGAGAGGAAAGGGAAAGAAAAAAGGAGAGAGAAAGAAAGAGATAGAAAAAGAGAAAAGAAAGAAAGAAGAATAAAAAAATAAGAATGAGCGAGTTAAGACGAGATAAAGAATAATATCCACCGAGAGAGAAAACTATAAACAATCAGGCACGGAATCAAGCAACGTGGCTGAAGATGAAGACCAAGGAAAAACTGCATAGCCGGAATGCCATCCCGATACGGGCGTCCTGCCGGTGACAACCGCGGTCGCATTGCAGGCCAGCCCCCTTGACCATGCGTGTGTGTCGGCGGACTGCATGAATTTATGCAAATTAGCCTGGCTGGTATATCATACGCGTCAGTGCAGAGGGTGAAGGCGATGGGTCATGCTCACCCTAAATATGAACGAAAATATTAATCTTTGCTTCTCTTCTCATCGAGGAAAACAAGATAAAGTAAGAAGAAAAAGAAAAGAAAGGTAATGAAAACGAATGGATGATTACAAGATCTGTTATAAACATTTCTAAGGAGAATGTAGCATCGAAAAGTTAGTGACGTAGGCCTATCTCATATCTTTGTTTGTTTTTTCATTCTGATTCTTACATTTCATACACCCGTCCACAAGTAAAGAGGAAAGATCTAAAATAAATTAAAGAACTGAGGAAACTATAAAAAGAAAAGAAATTGACAAATAAAGAAGAAAAGGAAAGAAATTGAAACCAAAGAAGAATGACAGTGGATAAGCGAAATGATAAACGCAATAACAAGCATGAATTTATGAATGAACTTCCATTATTCTACATTATGAAGACTCAGAACGAAGGATAAAATCAAGCAAAGGGTATTTAATGAGGCATTTTTTTTATATGCAAGGCACGTCCTCTTTGTAGATTTGCACAGTTGATAAATTGCTAGAGATTTATATCTTGACGATGATAAGTTATTCCGTAAGAAAGGTTTTGGAAAGGAAATATGGAAGAAAAAAAAAACAAAAATACTGGAAACAGCAAAGAAGGATGCAATCTGGGAAACAGTTTGATAAGAAATAAATGATTTCGAAATGAAGAGGAGGAGGAGGAGGAGGAAGAAGATTGAAGAGAAGCGATATCTCTCCCTCTTTCTTTCTTCCTATGTTCGTGTTTTCTGAGACTCGTTCGTCATCATCGGAGCTTCGATCTGGAGCGGAAAGGAGTTGCGGGTCGCGGGTCGCGGGTCGGCGTGTTTGCGAGGAATTTGTGAGATCGGTGTCTGCAGGCTATACAAACTCGAAACTGGCATTTTACAAGGCGATTCGGAGAATGTGCTTGCAGGTTGTTGTAAAGGCTGCACAAGGAGCGCATGTATATGCAGATACGAAGGCTCACGCGCGGATAAACACATGCAGACACACACACACACACATACAGGCACACACACGGACACGCACACACATGGACACACACACACACACACACACATACAGGCACACACACGGACACGCACACACACACACACACACACACACACCATATCTCTCTCTCTCTCTCTCTCTCTCTCTCTCTCTCCCTCCCTCTCTCTCTCTCCCTCTCCCTCTCCCTCTCCCTCTCCCTCTCCCTCTCCCTCTCCCTCTCCCTCTCCCTCCCCCTCCCTCTCCCACTCCGTTTGCCCTCGCCCTCCCCCTCTCCTTCTCTCTCTCCTCTCCTCTCCTCTCTAACTTCCTCCCTCCCCTCTCATTTCCCTTAATACATTCTCCCCCTCCCTCGCCCCCCACCGTCCCCCACCCCCTAAACAACCGGTTTACACACCCAAAAGCGGCGGAGGCATTAACCTAAGCGCAACATGGGGCTCGACCGAGAGCTTGCATGCACAGACCATGCATGATGATCCTAGGGTGTGTCTTTGAACTGGACTAACACGGCTATCTCGACCCGGCAGCTGTGAAGCCTCCTGGCGGGGGAGACTGCTGGCTGCTGGTCAGATGCAGAGAGGTTTGGCGGACAGAGGGGACGAGGAGGAGGAGGAGGAGGAGAGGAAGAGAAAGAAGAAGAAGAAGAAGAAGAAGGAGAATAATAATAATAATAATAATAAGAAGAAGGTAGAGGAGAAGGAGGAGAAAGATGAGAAGGGGGTGGCGGAAGAGAAGAAGGAGGAAGAGTAAGAAGAAGAAGAAGAAAGAAGATGAGGAGAAGGAGAATGAAGAGGAGGAGGAGGCGGAGAAGAAGGAGGAAGAGTAAGAAGAAAAAGAAAGAGGATGAGGAGAAGAAGAAGAAGAAGAAGAAAGAAATGAGAAATA
>BOPN01000978.1:347500-360000 GCA_017312705.2 Penaeus japonicus
TTTCAGAGAACATAATATCATGTTTTCCGACGTCGAGGAGGTGTAAGCAGAGAGAGAGAGGGGGGGGGCGCTGGGGAAGGGGAAAGAGGGGGGGGAGAGGAGGAGGACGTCGCAGGGCAAGGAAAAGGCGGGAGAGGAAAAGGGGGGGGGGGCATTAAGGAGAGGGGTAAGAGGAGGAGGAGGAGGAGGAAGCAAAGAGTAGAGGAGTGCTTGTTTTTGTTTACAGACTCACGTAGTTTGTAGTCTCTGTGGAAGTACGGAAGATGTGTATACATATATTTGTATGTATATATGTATATATATACATATATCTATATATATATATATATATTTTTTCTTTTATCTTTTTTTTTCTTCTTTTTTTATTGATACACGTCGAACCAATGACACTTTTATAAAGATGAAGTTTATCCAGACCGAAAAATACACACATATAAGAGATAAATAACAAAAGAAGAATAAGCAAGGACCCGAATAAGAGAGGCGTAAGGAGAGACGACAGAAGAGGAAGAGAGAACGAGGACATGGATAAGAAGATGGAGGAAGAAGGCAGAGCTCCTTTGGGTTCGAAGAGTCACGTCTGTTCGCGACGCCTTGCGAACGGAGGAGGAGAGGAGGGGAGGGGAGAAGAGAGGGAGGGAGAAGAGGAGAGGAGGGGAGAAGAGGAGCGGAGGGGAGGGGAGGAGCGGAGACGAGAGGAGAGGCGAGGAGAGGGCTGAGAGAAGAGGAAAGTGATGAAAGAGAAGATTATTTGCGAATAAGAGGAGGAGAGGAGAGAGAGGGATAGAAGAAGGGAGGAATATTTGCGAATAGGAGAAGGAAAGGAGAATGAAGAGAGAAGAATGGAGAAAAGGGTTACCTGCTCATAGAAGTAAGGAGATGAGAAGAGATGAGACGAGAGGAGAGGAGAAAACAGGAGAGAGAAGAAAGGAAGGTGACGTAAGGAGGATGAGATAATAAAAGAGAAGAGGAGAGAGAAGAAAAGAGGAGATATAATGAAACAGAGGATTATTTACCGATCGGAGGAAGATAAAATTTTGGAAGAGAGAAAAAGGAAGTGATGATAAAGGTTGGAGGAATTGGAAGAGAAGAGAGAAAAGGGAAGTGACCAGAGAGTGAAATGGAGAGGAGAATTAGCCAATGTGAAGAAGATGAAGTAAAGCAAAGAGGAGAAGAGGGGAAGAGATAAAAGAGAAAGAGGGAGAGAAATGCAAATAGGGAGATAAAAATACGAAGATGAACACAGATATGCAACTCCTGTACATAGATAGACAGACTGACTGACTGACAGACAGACAGAAAGATAGATAGATAGATAATCAGAGAAACTTCAAAGGTAGGTTACTCCCCCTCCCCCTCCCCTCCCCCCAATCATCCCCCTCTCCTCCATCAAAGGAAATCCCTATATATATGATAATCGTTGATGTAATATGAGTCACTTTTGATCTACGAACCCTGTGGTAGAAGGTGGAAGGAGTAACAGGAGGAGAAGGAAAGGGAGAGACCGAGATGAAGGAGAAGGAGGAGGAAGAGGAGTAGGAGGAGGAGGACAAAAAGAAGAATGATGATAATAATAATAATGATAATTATTATTATGATGATAATAATGATAATAATGGTAATGATAATGATAATAATAATGATACTAATGATAGTGATAATAACAGAAATATTAATGATAGTAATGATACTGATAATAAGGTTAATAATAATCATGATTATGATAATAATGATGATAGCAATGATTATAATAAAAATGATAATGATAATGATCATAATAATGAGATAAAAATGTAGAAGAAAAAATGAGGGAGAAGAGAACCGCAAAAATTATAACAAGTGTAAAAGAGAAGAAAAAAAAGAAGTAAAGAAGGAAGAAATAAAATCTAGTAAAGACAGGTAAAAGGAGGGCAGATGAAGGTGAAATAAAGCGGAAAAAAGATGAAAAGACGAGGGAGTTAACCTAACTTATCACTCCCTCTCTCTCTCTCTCTCTCTCCGGGTTCCCACACCGACGACAGCTGGTGCCGTGTTCATCCCAAGAATTAGCCATTAATACCATTACGTCATCTTTGTCGTCGTTAGGGTGTTCTCTGATGTCAAAAAGGTTTTCATTTGGATGAATTTTCTTTTTTCTCTCTTTCTACCTCACTCCTTCTCTTCCCTCTATATCCTTCTCTTCCATCTCCATATTTCCCTCCTCTCTTCACCGTACCTCCCTCTTTCTTCTTTCCCTCTTCCACACCCATCTATCCGCCCTTTCGTCTCCGCCTTTCCTCTCTCCCTTGCTCCTTCTCTTCCTCGTCCATCCCCATCTGTCCTCCTTTCCCTCTCTGCTTCTACCCCTCCTCCACCCCCATTTGTCCTTCCCTCCCTCCTCCAACCCCATATATCCTCTCTCCCTCCCTCCTTCTCTCCCTCCTCCACCCCCATAATCCTCCCTTTCCTCCCTTCCTCCTTCCTCCACCCCCATCTATCCTCCCTTCCCTCCCTCCCTCCTTCCCTCCCTCCTCCACCCTCTATTATCCTCTCTTCCCTTCCTCCCTCCCTCCTCCAACCCCATATATCCTCTCTCCCTCCCTCCTTCTCTCCCTCCTCCACCCCTATCTATCTTCTCTCCCTCCCTCCTTCTCCCTCTTTCCTTCCCTCCTCCATCCCCATCTATCCTCCCTTCCTTCCCTCCCTCAATCCTCTCCCTCCTCTCCTCCCTCGAACCAGAAGCATCTCCATCCATCTCGACCCAGCATCTCCGCCAACTTTTTTTTTTTTTTTTTTTTTCTTTCTTTACCGAATCCGTAAATTCCGTCGCTACGTCTCCGAGCGGCGGTGAGTAAACAGATCGATGTGTCGTGATCGGAGGAATGATCTCACTGGGGGGGAGGGGGAGGGGGGAGGGGGGATGGTTTTCTTTCGTTTGTCGTGACAAGCGGGAGGGAGAGGGAGAGGGAGAGGGAGAGGGAGAAGGAGGGAGGGAAGGAGGGAGGAAGAGAGGGAGAGAAGGAGGGAGGGAAGAAGGGAGGGGGAGAGAGAGGGAGATAGAGAAAAAGTAAAATATAGATAGAGAGAATTGGAGTGGTAAAGAGGGAAAGGGAGAGAAGGAGAGGGAGAGTGAGAGTGAGAAAAAGGTTATCAAATAAAAAAGAAAGATAACAAATAAGAAGAGGAAACCCACAAATAAACAGTAAGAGAGAGAGAAAGAAGGAAATGACCCCCTACCCCTCCCCTCCCCCCCTCCTGACTTCCCCCAAGAAAAGACAAGAAGAAAAAAACAACACATCGATTGTAATACCATTAGTGACGTCACGAGGTGAATTATTTATTCGACTTCCATCAGGACGCGGAAGTGCGAGACTCGACGAGATTTCACGAGATCCACAACACAACGGCCACGAATCCACCCTCCACGAACGGCATCTTCCACGAACGGCGACGAATCCACTCGTCCGAACCCTCTGGCGCGAACGCAGAGTCGCAAGCACTTCTGCCCCGCCGTAGCTGTTCGAACGCTCACGCAATGGCTTCGGCTATGTTATTTGATATAGGCCAGGGCGAGGTCGGACGCGGCAAATTATTAACTCGGAGTTATCGTATTTCTCGAGCCGTGACGTCACGCGCTGCCAGCCAGCGATTAGGATGGAACGAAAATGAAACGAAAATTACAGCTTGTGCGGGAAAAAAAGATGATGGAACTTTTGAATTTTAACGCGGTGGGAAAAATGCAGGTTGATGGATAACATCTCGTATTAAATAGATGAATAGGTGAAGCGAGACAGATGGTCTTTTAATGCGCAGGTTGGGAAATTCTGCTAGACAGATGAGGTAAAAAATTCAATGCCTGTTTGTTTATTTTTGGCATTGCGAGGCTATCGGTCTATCCAAGTTATCAATATTGATGATTGTTTTTTGCTGCTTTTATGCTACTGCTTCTACAATCATCATCATTATTATTATCATTATCATCATTGTTATCATTATCATCATCATCATCATCTTCATTATCATCATCATCATCATCATCGTCATCATCATCATCATCATCATCATCATCATCATCCTTACTGTTATTATTATCATTATCATTGTTGTTATTTTCATTATAAGGATTGCTATTATTATTATTATTATTGTTATTATTGTTGTTGTTAATAGTATTACTTTTATCATTATCATCATTATCATTGTTACTACCATCATCACCCTCATCATCACGCCATTCTCATTGTTCAAACACAATACCATTCGTGACTTCACCCCCCCCCCTCCTCCTCCCTCATGTACCTTGCTCCCCTCCCCAATCCCCAACCCCCTAACACCTCTCCCCACCCCCACCTCTCCCCCACTCTCACTCCACCCCCTCTCCCCACCCCCACCCCCACCCCCACCACCAACACCCAAAAAAAAAATAGGATCCCAACTTAAGTTATATAATCCTGACTCCCTTGTCATATGAGACTGGCGACGTTCGGTTCGTATCGAGAATGATTCGCTAATCCCGACTTGATTGGGAGTAAATGGCCGTTTTATATCTCGATTCCCACTTTGATCTGCTGCGTTCGCGGCTTGAATTTCCCGCCAAAACGAGGTCGGAGGAATTAGGCCGCTGGACAATCATTTTTCTTGGTTATTGTTGTTTTCAGTTGTTTGATTATTTATTCTTTTTATTTCCTCCCTTCCTCTCTCTCTTTTCTTCTCTCTCTCTCTCGTTTCTTCTCTCTCTCTCGCTCTTTCTCTTCACTCTCTTTCTCTTCCTCTTCCTCTTCCTCTTCCTCTTCCTCTTCCTCTTCCTCTTCTCTCTCTCTCTCTCTCTCTCTCTCTTCTCTCGTTTCTCTTTCCTCAGGCCTATTTGTTACTTGTATCGTTTTAATCATTATTATTATTATCATTATCATTACTATTATTAATCTTGTTATCATATTACTGTCAAAAAGATTATTATTACTGTTTTTTTCGGAATGTATTGTTATAATAATAAAGATGATGTAATAACAACTTAGAATGTTAGTTGATAACTAGATTTCGATCAAAGGTCACGTTTGTGGGCGAGGGAGGAGGAGGGAGGGGAGGAGGGGGAGAGGGCAAGGGCAAGGGAGAGGGGGAGAGAGCAAGAGAGAGAGAGGGAGGGAGAGGGAGAGAGGTGGAGAGGGCAAGGGAGAGGGGGGGGAGAGGTAGAGAGGGAGGGGGAGGGAGAGAGGTGGAGAGGGCAAAGGAAAGGGAGAAAGGGGGAGGGAGAGTCGTAGGTTGAGAGGCAGTAGGAGAGGGGGAAGGGGGAGGAGGGTGGAAATATGGGGGGAGTAGGGGCTATTCTAGGAGAGGGGGGGGATGGGTTAGGAGAAATCACCCAGTCTCGCGTGTCACTCCCGCGAGATCTAGCGAGATTATTGTTTTTTTTCTTTTGTCTCTTTTGTTTGTCAGAGCGGGTGTGTTAATGCAGTTACTTTTTTTTTTTATCTCTGTCTCTTTATACTGCACTCTGTAAAAGTTTATCTGTCTGTCTGTATATCTTTTATACTGCACTCTGTAAGTGTTTATCTGTCTGTCTATCTCTCTGTCTTATTATGACTGTCACCCTTCGTCTAAATCATCTCACCGTGATCAAGTTTATCTTTCTGTGTCATCAAATATATCGCCCCGGAGTTCAATAGACGAAATCCTCTTATTAAGCAGAAGAAAATTCATGTCACGCAAATATGACCAAAGTTGAGGAAGTTGCGTTAGTATATATGCAAATAAATGTCACAGACTCAAACTTTTCCCGAAGATTCTACATTTTCCTTTTTGGTGAGGGGGGAGGAGGGGGAGAAAAAGTTTTGTCTGTTGGAGAGATGGAAATATTGTTATTTTTTAAGTGAAAAAAATTGAAAGGTATGGTGGCCAGCTCTAAGAGGGAGAGAGGGGGAGGGAGGGAGGGAGGGAGGGAGGGAGGGAGGGGGTGAGCGAGAGACAGAAAGAGAGAGAGGGAGAGACAGAAACAGAGACAGAGAAAGAGAAAGAAATAGAAATAGAAATAGAAAGAAAGAGAGAGAGAGACAGAGAAAGAGAAAGAAATAAAAAGAAAGAGAGAGAGACAGAGAGAGATAAGTAGAAAGAAAGAAAGATAAATAAGCAAATAAAGAGAAACGAAGCGAATGAAATAGAAGAGAGAGAGAAAGAGAGAGAGAGAGAGAGAGAGAGAGAGAGAGAGAGAGAGAGACTTGTCCGCCATCAGAAAGAAGCATGATACACAGCAAAGCCCTTGCATTGACACTCAGAAAATGAGAAAGCAAGCACGAAAATTAAAAAAAAAAGTGTTTTAAAGAACGAGATCGCATTCCGTAACCGAAGTAATACCTCCACTGTGGACAAATATTCTGACTTTCATTTCCGTTCATTCCTTTTTTTTACTTACTTCAGAACTGCATTTAGTCTTATTATTATTATTATTAAGTAGGAAAGGGAGACACGGATTATAAGTAAATGCTAGTAGGGACACCATTTCGTTCGCCGTTGAACGTCTGACACCACCATCGCTGTCCCTGTAACGTGAGCCTTCCACCAACAGCTTAATGTAACACGGTTACATTCGTCCTCTGAGGCATCCGTTTATTGAATCTCGTTTCCGATACATTTGTCTCGGATGCCCCCTCCCCCTTTCCCCTTCCCCCTTCCCCTTCCCCTTCCCCCCTCAAGACAGGAGGTCAAAGGTCCCACGGAATGCGGTGGTGGTGAGAGAGAGAGAGAGAGAGAGAGAGAGAGAGAGAGAGGAGAAAGAGAAGGAGAAGAGGAGGAAAAAGAGAGATAAAGAAAGAAGGAGAGGAGAAAGAGAAGGAGAGGAGAAAGAGAAGGAGAGAAGAGAAGAGAAGAGAAAAAGGAGAGAGAGAGAGAGAGAGAGAGAGAGAGAGAGAGAATGGGAGTAAGAGGAGAGGAGAGATATAAATAATAAAAGGGAAGGGATAAAACAAAATGGAGGGGGAAAGGCTAAAAAGGGGGAACGTAAAGAAAATAAAATAACTTAAAGTAAAAGTGGACAAGGAAAAAGTAACATAAAAAATAAAAAAAGAAAAAGAAAAAAAAGAGAAAAAATCTCCACTAATGAAATGACACGACAAAGAAAAGGAAAAAAAAAAAAAATGAAAAAGAAGGAAAAGAGAAAGGCTCGAGGGAAAACAAGGTCAGACGGCGCGAGTAGACGCAGCTGTGCCAAGCTAGGTCGATGGTGATGGTCGGTTGAGCCTCCTGAGCCAGCGAGAGAGGTCGAAAGGTCATGGCGCAGACAAAGATTGGATTTTGGTGTACGTGCGTGCGTGCGTAAGTGCGTTCGTGCATTCGTCGGAGGTTTGCTGATGTGCGTGAGGACGCTTTGAAGTGCGTGTGGTTGGGCTGTCGTGCGTGCGTGTGGGTGCTATGTTGCTTGTGTTTGTGTGCGTGCGTGGACATTGTTTGATTATCTAATGCACGCGAAGTCGATCGAGATCTTTTTCGTGACTAAAGAAAAAAAAAAAATTCTCATACGTCGATGACAATGCCGCGATTAGCAGTTCCTCGGAAATTCTACTCATCCCCTGCCCCTCTCCCCTCCCTCCCTCCCTCCCCTCATAAAGAAAAATAAACGTCAACAAAATCCCACGTCCTCAAAAGAGAGAGAGAGAGAAAAAAAAAAAACTCACTCATCCCACTTCAGACTCCTTCCCAGCACCTAAACACCGCCCGCAAAAACGACAGAAAAGAAAATTCTCCAAGACACGAAACAAGACCCAAGCGAGAGCAGAAGGCGCAAGTCGCCGCCCATTGTGCATCACACACAAAGCGGAAACGGAAATCCAATGTAAACACTCGGCCAAACTCGGGAGGCGAATTGGACAATAAGAGCAGGAGGCTCGGTCCGTAGGCGTTAGAATCAACAGTTACGTGGAAATGCTCGAGATTATCATAGGGTGGACGCAGAAAAAAAATAAAAAAATAAAAAAAAGCTTGTTGGAGTTTCTGCGGACGATCAATAGATGGCGTTGGTTTGTTTTGTTTTTGGTTGGGGATTCGCTTCTTGTGAGTTTATGGGAATGGACAGGAGGATGGGAGTAGGGTGGGGTGGGAGTCCTTGCATGCACATACATGAGTGAGTGAGCAAATGGCTGTGTGCGTGTAGATGGAAATCGGCCCCTCTTTCGCCAACTACATTGATGAACTGAATATACTTATCTACCCCCCCCCCCAATTCTCTCTATTCCCCATGTCTTCCTCTAAGTCATCCGTGTTCTCAACTCTTGTTTTATTTACTTTATTTATTTATATATTTTTATTTCTCTCTTCTTCCGTGCTTCCCCTTTCCCTTATTTCTCTCTTCTTCCGTGCTTCCCCTTTCCCTTATTTCTCTCTTCTCCCTTCTTCCTCATCCGCCCTTCCCCTCCTCCCCATCCCCCTCATTTCTTTATGTTTCCCATTCCTCCATTTTCTCCGCTCTTCACCCGTTCTTACCCTTTCTCTTTTCCTCCATCCCTCCCCCTTCCTTTACCATCCTCCTCTCCCTCTCTCTCCTCCCCTTTCCTTCCCCCTTCCATTTCCTTTACCAACCTCATCTCCATCTCTCTCCTCCCCTTTCCTCCCCCCTCCCCTTTCCTTTACCATCCTCCTCTCCCTCTCTCTCCTTCTCCCCTTTCCTTTACCATGCTCCTCTCTCTCTCTCTACTTCTCCCCTTTTCTCCCTCCCTCCCCCTTCCTTTACCATCCTCCTTCTCCCCTTTCCTCCCTCCCTCCCCTTTCCTTTCCTCCCATCCCTCTCCCTCTTTCTTTCCTTCCTCCTTCCCTCTCCCTCCCCTTCTTCCCCCTCCTTCCCTCTCCCACCTCCTCTTCCCCCCTCCTTCGTACCCCCTCCTTCCCTCCCACCGCCCCCTCTCACCTCCCCTCCGCCCCCTCTATCATCCCCTCCCTCTCCCTCTGGCCTTCCTATTAGTAACAGCATCCTTCGCGAGGAGCCCTTGAGGAGAGGAGGCTCCAGAGTGCCCTGCTTTGGCACCGCGCGCTCGTGTGTGTGTGTGCGAGTGCGCGTGCGTGCAAGCAAGCAAAAAAGCAGGCAAGCAAGCATTAGTGAGTGAATAAGTAAGTGTGCGTAAGAATGAGTGAGTGAGTGCATGCATGCGTTCGCCGCCGACGCATTAATCTGGCATCTGGATGGAGTGCCACGGTGCCATTGATTAGCGAGTGGGGGTGCAGCGTCGTGTTGGTGTTGGTGACGCTGTGTCGGTCAAGGCTTCGTGAATGATGAGCCTTTTGTTATTGCTATTGCTATTATTTTTTGTGGTTATTGTTGCTATTTGGGTTGCTATTCTCATTTATTGTTATTATTATTACGGTTGAAATTACTCTAATTACCGTTATCATTGTTATTTTTATTATTATTATTAGTGCTGTTGTCAACGTGACTGTTATTGTTTCGTTCCTATTTTTTTTTCATGCTTGTCTATTATTTTTGTGAGAGGGGGGGCTGGGGATAGGGGAGAGGCATACCAGTTGAAATTTATGGGAAGCATTTTAGGATCTCGGGAGAGTGTCCGTATTCAAGAGGCGCGCTGCCGAGGTCCTTGGTAGTGGAAGTGGTGGTAGTGGTGGCAGTGGTGGCAGTGACGCCTGCCTCCCTCCCTCCCTCCCTCCTTACTCTCCTACCCCCCTACCCCCTACCCCTTACCCCTTACCCTTCTCCCCCTTCTCCCCCTCTCCGCCACAACCACCGAGAATGGTGTCACGTCTAAGCGATGTTGGCTCCATGACGGCGGGTTGTGACGCCCATAATGTGCCAGTGAATTTGGCACTGCTGACAGGCGTTGCGGGTTTCGGACGAGGGGAAGGGTAAGGGGGGTGGGGGGTATTAGGAAGGGGGTAGAAGGGTTGGGGATGGGTAAGCAGAAGGAAGGGATAAGGGCTGGTTGAAAGGAAATGGGGACAAAATGCGGGGGTGGGAGAGAGAGAAAAAGATAGATAGATATATGGGAAACACACGGAGAGACGGAGACTCAAAATGAGATACATGTTCACAAAATAGATAAAACGACTTGTAAGAAATCGCTAGATAGATAGATAGATAGACCGATCAATTACCCGATCATTCTGGCTGACCTTGCTACCGTAGAGGGCCATTCGTCACCTCGATTTTCCATTGGTTTGACCTTGAATTTTTAGGGTTGTTGTTTGGGATTGATTTACTTGGCGCGCCTTATTGCTGGTGCGTTGAAAAAGCTGGCGTCTCTCCTTGTGCTTCGTTGTCTTCGGTTTCTTCTTTTTCGTCGTCGTCGTCGTCTTTCTTCTTCCTTTCTTCTTTTGTTCTCTTCTTACTTTCTTTCTTCTTTCTCTCTCCTCCTCCTCCTCCTTCTTCTTCTTCCTCTTCTTCTTCCTCTTCTTCCTCTTCTTCTTCCTCTTCTTCTTCCTCTTCTTCCTCTTCTTCTTCCTCTTCTTCCTCTTCTTCTTCCTCTTCTTCCTCCTCTTCCTCTGCTTCATCCTCCTCTGCTTCATCCTCCTCCTCCTCCTCCTCCTCCTCCTCCTCCTCCTCCTCCTCCTCCTCCTCCTCCTCCTCCTCCTCCTCCTCCTCCTCCAACTTCTTCTTCTTCTTCTTCTTCTTCTTCTTCTTCTTCTTCTTCTTCTTCTTCTTCTTCTTCTTCTTCTTCTTCTTCTTCTTCTTCTTCTTCTTCGGCTGTAGGAGTCGTAGTTTTGAGGGAGTGGGTGGGGGTGGGGTAGGGGGCAGGGGGCATTCTGACGGGAGAAGTCGGGAACTGGAATCTGGAACGGGAATTTTGGAACTGTCCCAGCTCTGAGGATGCAGGAGTAGGAGGGGAGAGGAGAGGAGAGGAGAGGAGAGTGAGTCCTTGGAGGTCGTCGCCGCGTCCTTCCAATCCTGTGCGTGGGTAGGGGGAGGGTTGATTTAGTCTCCTTCACCATCTGTTCTGTTCAGCTTTGTGAAGGATTCTATTCTTGGGCGTGGGATTACCGGGTGGGTGGGGGGGGGAGGGGACACGGAAGGGGGACCCCCGTTTATCAGTTGGAGCGCGGAATGGGTTTTACTTTTGTTTTGTTTACTGAAACCCCTTGGTCATTTTGATAGTGAAGCAATACCATGGGGTGAGTTTTTTATTATTAATTTATTTGTTTATTTATTTTATTTGTTTATCATTAAGTTTTCGTGTTTTCTTCCATGTCTCTTGGGAACTTTGGAGAACTACGTGATGTTTTTTTTTGTCGTTTTTGGTCCAGTGATGAAAGCAGTCATAATTAGACCTTTGTGGCAATTGTCAGTTCTACAAGATTTTGGGCAGTGGGTTTGGGTCATGCGCTCATGATGATGAAAATGCCCGCGCGTCCTCGTTCTGTGCTGTGGGAATAAGGCAGGGTAGAGCTTTGGGAATCCGAAATGCGGGTAGCACACCTGAGAGTAATGCCATATCATTTTCAAGGTTTCAGCATCGAGTCGTTTCAGGATCCAGTTGTTTCAGGATGCATCGCTTTCATTGAGCCATTTCTGAACATGTCGCCGCTCTGGTTTTGCAGGGCTCCGTTTCAGAATTTTGGCTGTTTTTCTTTTTTCAAGGATTTTGAGTATAAGCGTGGAATCTGGGTATAGCACCGATTGGATCTCTTAGGGGTTAGTATGTGTGCGGGATCGTCAAAGATTTTTTTATTATTTTTTTTCTCTTCGGGATTTCCCCCTGTGACGTCAGCGTTATCAAAATTTTCCCTTGTGCTGCAGATGCCGGTTATCTCTCGATTATGTATGGTCAGTTGTTTGTTATCTTAGAGAAAGTGGTGGGTTTAATAAGTTTTGTAGTGTTGTCTCGTCTTTCTCTGCTCACCTCGCCTCGCCTCACCTCACCTCACCTCTCTTATCCTCTTCTTCCGTCCTTCGCCCTTCATTTTTTCTGGTCTGATGCTATTATTATTTTTTCCAGCGTCCCCTTCTCTTAGGATATATACGTTCTTGTGTGTATGTATGTGTTTATGTATATATACATGTACGTGTGTGTGTGTATGTAGTGTGTGTAGTGTGTAGTATATGTATGTATGAATGCATGCACGCATGCATGCAAGTGTGTATGTATGTCGCTGCACCCGTGTTATTAGGCCAGGAATGACCGGGAACCCTTGACCGGGAGAGGGCGAACTGACCAACCGCGTATAACTCGGGGTCTTTGTTTACCCTTAAGGCCAGTGTCAACAGTAGGGGGCAACATGCTCGATGGCACGGTAATTTTTTTTATTGTATATTTATTTTTGTTTTTTCTTTTATTCGTTTATTTTTTCTTCGGGATTGGCGGTTTAATCTGCTCGTTTCTATTTGCGATATGATGTATGATAAGTTTAATCGCAAAGTAATCTATGATGACTTAGCAAGGTAGATAAAACTGGCCCTAGAACTATCGCGTCTTGAGGTTTGCGTCGAGAAAGGAGGGAAGGAAAGAGTGGGTGGGGGAGAGGGAGAGGGATGGGGATAGGGATAGGGATAAAAAGAAGTAGAGAGGAATGAAAAGGGGGGGAGGTAGGTAGGA
>BOPN01000979.1:63109-73109 GCA_017312705.2 Penaeus japonicus
AGTATCAAAGGAGGTGTGGGGGAGAGAAGAAAGGAGAAAGGGGGAAGAGGGAGAACGTTAGAGAGAGATATAGGGAGAGTGTCAGATCCCAATCGATTTCAGGATAGACAACTGAGTACATAAATTTATTCAGAGAGAGAAAGAGAGAGAGAGAGCGAGAGCGAGAGAGAGAGTGAGAGTGAGAGAGAGAAGAGAGAGAGAGAGACAGAGAGAGAGAGAGAATGGGAGAAAGAGAGAGAGAGCGTAGATTGTTTCCGTAAACCAGTCAACTACTTTCACAAACATATATTGTAGTATTCAAATTGCCAGCTATTCAAAGCAACTTTCGCAGCCTGTACCCCCTTTTTAAATGCATTTATATAAAAAAAAGATATATAGAATTCTAAAACCTAAACTATGGCTACATAGTCTTAAAATTCTAAGATCATTTAGTGAACTTTAATCAACAAAATATACAAGAAATGTGACGTGACATTCCCTTGAAGTGCTTTTTTTTAAATTTAGAAAATGAAGAAGTGTACACAACTGTAAAGTCATCATATTGTGTAACGATCACCGAGGCATCGTCACCATCACCACTATTATCAGTCACCAACATCACCATTCACACCACATCATACCCGCTGTCAGCATCATCACAGATTAAGAATATCGTACCACCAGTGTCTCCTAAATCCAAAACACATCACTGCACAATACTGTCACTATCACACCACCGGTACAACATCATCCTCTTCTTTTCACATCACTAGGACACTATTGTCACCATGCCCGCAGCATCCCGTCACTACCACACTATATCTACCCCGTCAAATTTTAATCACACAGCCATATCCCTGTCACTATATTTCTTCCGCCTCACGCCCCCCCCCCCCCCTTCCTCTCATCATCCCTCTATCACCATCCTTCCCCACACTACCACCATTTCTACTCCATCCCTACACCCCCCCCCCCCCTCCATCAAAATTGCTCACACCGCTCTTCCACCACCATCCTCACCATCAGTCTCCTCTCACCATCTCCTCTCCCACACCATGGCCCCCTCCCTCTCTCTCCCCATCCCCCCTCTCCCTCCCACACCATCCCCCCATCCCCACCCCACACCATCCCACTCTCCCCTCCCTCTCTCCATCCCTCACCATCCCCCTCTCCCTCCCACACCATCCCCCCATCCCCACCCAAAGTAACCCAACTGTCCCTCCCTCCCTCCCTCACCATCCCCCTCTCCCTCCCCACCCATCCCCCATCCCCTCCCCACACCCTTCACCATCCCCCTCTTCCTCCCACACCAGCCCATCCCGCCCCCACACCACAACAACATCCACCACTCTCCCTCCCTCCTCACACACCATCCCCTCCCCACCCCACAGCATTCCTCACCATCCCCCTCTCCTCCCACACCATCCCCCCCATCCCCACCCCACACCATCCCACTCTCCTCCTCTTCCTCCCACCATCCTCCCTCTCCCTCCCACACCATCCTCATCTCACCCCACACTGTCCACTCTCCTCCTCACCATCCTCACTATCGAGGCCGCCGCCATAGTGAGCTCTGAGAGGCTGCCACCCCGCCGGCACGACCCGCACGCACGCACGCACACACGCACGCACGCAGATCGCCGGAGTTAAAGGCGATGGCTACAGTCAAGCCTGCGAGAACCGAGACCGTTTATGCTCTATGTGAGACCGGGCCCCTTTCTCCTCCTGCTCCTGCTCCTCCTCCTGCTCCTGCTCCTGCTTCTGCTTCTGCTGCTGCTGCTTCTGCTGGTCTTGCTGGGGCTAAGGTGGTGGTTTTGCTGTGTGGATTTCTGTGTTTTTTTGTTTTTTTTTCATTGGTGTTTGTGTTTGTGTGTTTGTTTTCCTTTTTTCGGTTTTGTTTCTGTTTTTTTTTTTTTTTTTTTTTGGGGGGGGGTTGTTTTTTATTCCTTTTTTTCTCTCTCATTCGATTCTTCCTCCTTTCTCTTCTCTTCTCTCTCTTTCTCTCTGTCTGTCTCTCTCTCTATCTCTCTCTTCTCTCTTTCTCTCTTTCCCTCTCTCTTCCTCTCATTCTCTCTCTCTTGTCGTCTTCGTCTCATTCTTCATCTTTTTTGTTTCTCTTCTTCTTTTCTTTCTTTCGGTCCTTTATTGTTTCCATTTGTTTTCCTTTCTTTCTTCTTCTTCATCTTTTCTTCGTCGTCTTCTCCTTCTTCCTCTTCATCTTCTTTTTCTAATTCTTTTCTTCTTCTTCTTCTTCTGTTTCTTCCTCTAATTTCGTCTGTCCTTCCACTTCTTTTTTCCGTTTCTTTCCTTCTACTTCTTCTTACTTCGTCCTCTTCATCTTGACTGCTTTTCTTCTACTTTTTTTTCTTCTTCTTCTTCCTTTTCAACTTCTTTTCTATGCAAGTTTTTTTTTTATATATCCACTCATTCTTTACTTAGTATTTTCTTCATTCCTTTCATTCTTCTATTTTCTTTTTTTTTTCTTTTTTTTTCTTCTTTAGTCTATCCCTTTATTTTTTTCGTCCCTTCATTAGAATTTCGTTGTCGTCTTTGGCTTCTCTTTTGCCTTCTTCGTCTTTTTCTTCCTCCACATCTTTATCTTCTGTGTTATCTCCGCCTCGATGTTTCTTTTCCATTTTGCCTTTCGCTCTCTTTCCTTTGATGTATCTTTATTCAGTTTGACTTTTAAAAAAATTCTTATTCCCCTCTTCGAATGCACTGTTTATCTTCCTCCACCCCCCCTCCCTCCTCTCCCGCTTTCCTACCCCCTTCCAGCTGTTATCCTGTCTCACGTAGCGTCTTGCCTCAGCTGTTATCACCTGTCACCTGTCATTTCCTCCACCTGTCATCTTCCCTCACCTGTAACTCCCCTCACTTCTTGTCATTCATCAGCTGTCATCTCTCTCCACCTATTCTTCTCCCCACCCTTCTCCCCCACTTCGCTCTTGTTGTCGCCCGTCATTTACAATCTCCCCCTTTCTTCCCTTCCCCTCTTCTTCCCTCGTCTCCTCTCCCCTTAGGCTGTCAAGAGTTTTCCTATCATTTCCCTTACTTGACACTCTCCCCTCACCTGTTGTCAAGCGGTTCTTGTTATTCTCCATATGCCATCCACGCTTTCTCATCACCTGGTGTTTACCTGTCACCCGTTGCGCATCACCTGGCATTTTGTTTTCTTGTTGCCAGCTTGTCACCCATCACCTGTCATTTTTCTATCCTGTTGCCAGCTTGTCACCCATCACCTGTCATTTTCCTATCCTGTTGCCAGCTTGTCACCCATCACCTGTCATTTTCCTATCCTGTTGCCAGCTTGTCACCCATCACCTGTCATTTTCCTATCCTGTTGCCAGCTTGTCACCCATCACCTGTCATTTTCCTATCGTGTTGCCAGCTTGTCACCCAACAAATGTCATTTTCCTTTTTTATTGCCAGCTTGTCACCCGTTACGTGTCTCAAACTTATCATCCATCACCTAGTCTATGCCTCACCTGTTGTCAATTTCGAACCCATTACCTGTTGCAAACCTATCACCTACCACCTGACCCTCCCCTCATCCATCGGCAATTTCATTTCCCTCATTTCTTGGCAATTTGTCAACCCCATTACCTGTGTCAAACCTGTCACCCATCACCTGTCTTCCTTCACTCCTGTCATCTGTCATACGTTATGAAATTGTCATCCATCATCTCTCATTTCCACTCCCCTGTTGTTACCCACCTGTCATCTCCCCTCATTTGGCATGTACACTCCCCTCATAAATGTCCCCTCAACCGTCATGTTTGTAGAATTTGTTGGCCATTATGTAGGCATTTTGTTATATTTTTTCGTAGTTATTTCGGTTTTTTGTTTGTTTCAATTGTATTATCTTTGTTGTTTTTATTGCTATTATTGTGATTATTATTAACATTATTATTATCATTGTTTGTTTTGTTATCATCAATCTATTATTATCATTATCATTATTTTTATTGTTATTATTAATATTGTTATTATCATTGATATCATTATCATCATTATTGTTCTTGTTACTGTCATCAATTTCATTATCATTACTACTATCACTATTAGTATCATTATTTTTTATTTTATTCTTATTTATCATCCCCATTATAATTATTTATATTATTATTATTACTATCATTATCATCATAGTTGTTATTATTATTATCATTATTAGTATCCTATTATCATTATCATCGTTACCATTATTACTACTATTATTATCATTACCATTAATATCCTCACAGTTCGCGATCTATACATAATGGTCATAACGTATCAATATTAAAATATCTTAATTAACAACATCCTCAACATTACACCAAGTAAAAGTAGAGTCCCTCTATTCTACTTTAACCATGGACATCTAATACCAGGTTATCTGCCTTATCTTAACCATGGGCATTTAAATTTACAGTGTCTTATCTAACCTTGATCTTATCTGTTAGTATGCCCAGTATATCTGGCTTTTTTTAACCATTGGCATTTAAAAGTAATCTATAGTCTCTATTTTACCTTAATCTAAGACTCTTATACCCACAGTCTCTTTAATACTAAACATTAAAACTTGAAACCAGCCTCTTTACCATACTTCATGCATAACATAGTCTCTCTAGCATATTTTAACCACCTGCAACCAGTCTATCTACCTTACTATAGCCATATGTCCTTACAAGTATTCCTTTTCTCAACCTCACCTTGATCATCAACACCGCCTAACGACGTTTGAAATCTTACCTTACCTTAATCATCTTTACTGTCGTTGATATACTAGATAACGAGTCTAACAGTCAACCCATAACCCAATCAGCACGAAGGATAAATAATCACATAACACTGGTACGAAATCTCGTTTTGAACACCAATTCGTCCGCGATTGGATTATGGCGATTGTCCCAAAATGGATTTGAATGGCAATGATGAGATATTCAGGGCGGAGGAATAGGGTGAGGGAGTGGGGAGTGGGGAGTGGGGGGGAGGACACCTTGTTGAATATCTCTCGAGGGAAGGTTTGGAAATCCTTGAAGGAGGGGGAAAGGGGGGGGGGGGGGGGGGCATGAGGGGGTGAGGGATGGAAGGACATTTTACTGGATATAGTTCAAGGGCTGAGATCCTTAAAGACGGGGGAGAGAAGGAATGGAAAAAAAAGAAGAAGGGAAGAGGGAAGGGCTAGATATCTCTCGGAGGGAGTATTAGGATCTTTATAGAAAAGGGTTTAGGGGAGGTCGAGGAAGGGAGTAAAGGGAAGGACACCTTTTTAGAAATCTCTTGAGAAAAGGGTTGGGGATTCTAGAGGGAGAGATGGAAGTCGAGGTTAAGGGAGGAGTAAAGGAGGGGAAAAGGGGAGGGAATCTTGCTGAACATCTCTTGAAGGAAAGGATAGGGATTCTTAAAGGAAAGGAAGGAGGGCGGGAAAAGAGGGGGGGGGGGGGCATTTTGTTTCTGGAGGGAGGGAGGGAAAAGGGGTACTTTTCCCGTTGGACCGTAAAGTGAGGAAAGGGGAAATGGGGAGGTCACTTCTTGGGCCCTTGATGAAGGAATGGGGTATGGTAAGGGAGAGGGAGGGAGGAAAAAGGGGGATTCAATAATTGCATTTTTGAGTAAGGAGGAAAAGGGGTAGGGGGTGACAGACTGCTGCTTTTCTGTTTTTTGTTTTGATTTTCTCTTCAAGTCTTATTGATTAATATCATGCTTTAATGTTGCTTTAGATTCTTCTTTTATATTATTTTTCTTGACAGTTTTTAGCTTGTTTATGTGCTTTTAAATATTACTTCTTTTTTCTTCTATTCTTGTATATCTTCTTTTGATCTATTGTTTTATTTTATCCATTCTCTTTTACATCTATCAATTTCTTTTATTTGCGTCTCCCTTTCCCATTATTTCCATGCCTTCTTAATTCATTTTTTTCATAAGAACTCACAACCCTTGATTTAAAGATTGAAGCATCGATCAATGGCGGGAGACACAACACGACACGCAAGTAAACATTTTTCTCTCTCTGCTGTTGCATATGTAACAAATTAAAGAAGACCCTTATAATCAGGATACAATACTTTCACGATCCAAACGCGAGCTTTTTTTATCCCCTGTGGGAGATCATCTAGTTCGCCCTCCATCCCCTCAAGTGACTACATGCATACTGAATCTACCTTAAGTGTGATGGCTTTTATCTTAATGCTCTTGGGAATGTGGCTTAGGTTCTTTTACTTGCTTGGGGTGGTTGATTTATTTCCCCAGGTAAACTCGGGCTACAAGATAGGAAGAAATAAGGGTGTAGAAGTGTGTAGAGTGATAGGGAAAGGTATGAATGGGAATAGTTTTTCGATGCATTATGTTTAATGAACGTTTTTGTATTATACGGTCACCAGAATTGAGTAATTCTTGTGAAGATGGGTAATTACGGATGAATTGCATTGGATATGGGATGTGGCATAGGTTGTCTTAGTTGTTTTGGGTCGTCACTCGAATCTAGAAGTGTGTAGAGGCAGAAAAAAAAGATATAAATGAGAATGATAGTTCCTGGATGCCAAATACATAATAAGCTTTTTTATGTTACACCTTCATCAGAATCACGTAATTTTAGTGAAGATGTGATACCGAACAGTTAATTACGAAAGAATAGCACTGAATATGAATATGCTTAGTGAAGTTATTTATTCTCAATTGTACTAATTCTACATGAGCCACAAGAACCTTCTATAGATTAAGTTTTTACATTAATTCGAGGGTCCTTTTAAGGCCTGTTAGGGAACAGAAATGGGACTTCACATATTGATGTCCCTTTTACAAGAAGGATTGCCGTATTTTGGGTATCAAAGTGGATCTCAAGGACTAAAGAGTAAATGAGACATGATATTGGAGACGTTGAAAGGAAAGGGATAAATAGAAAAATGGCCACATTGATCAATAAAACTACATAATATGCATGATAAATGAGACATGACGTGAGATGATTTCTCACCTCATTTGACTTTTTTCATAGACTGTTTCTCTCCCCTTTCTATTTTGATTTAGGGAAACGACAATCAATCAAGAAAATCTACCCGAAATTTTTCATTCTTCTTTCAAGATTTTTCTTCATTTCATTTCTTTTTTTTATTCTCTCTCTCTTCCTTCATTACCATATTATTCCATCATTTATTTCTTCATTATTTCTTAATGAAAAAAAAAGGAATAACTAAGAAGAAAACGAAAAAAAAGAAGTTGAAAAAAAAAAACACTTTTTCGGACCAAAAGTTCGCTGCCTTCGCCAGTTCCTTCGATTTAGTGATGTTGACTTAAGAACTGATGGGGGAGGGGGGAGGGGGGGTGATCACGCGTTGCAAGTGGCTTCCTGCGTCGCTCTCCAACCGGCGTCTCTTGCACAATGAGTCTCTGCAACGTGACCATAAAAGAGTAGCACATATCCAGACGAATGAGTAAGGGGATGTATGAGTAAATTCGTTCATAAGATGTTGATTCGCAAATGAATAGAAAAAATAATAAATCATGGATATAACGAGGAAGAAATTGAATAAAAAAGACGATAGATATAACTAGGAAATCGATTAAGTGATGTAAATTATGTGTCTATAAGGAGATTAGTAGAGTAAATAGATTGTGTATAAATTAATGAATAAGTAAACAAGTAAATAATCTGTAAATAGAAAAAGGAAAACATATAGCCAAGTAGATAGATGGGTATTTTTAATCATAAATTAATATTTGGTATCATCTTTATTAACTATTATCTATCATTTGTGCATCAATGTGTCTATTATCTATCAGAAAGCCAATTAATCTAGAATGTAGGAATATATTAAAGGTAAAAGGTATTTACTTGCGGTTGCATGTTTGTCTACATGTATGTGTATGAGGGTGTGTGTGTGTGTGTGTGTGTGTTTGTGCTATTATATGTGCGTATAGTATATGTGTCCTTGTGTGCGTACATGTCTTTGTGTTAATTCATGTGTGTTTTTTCTTTGTTTGTTTTGTATGAATTTGTATATTCCCTAAAATCACGTTAAATAATGTTAATGCGGTTTGTGTTAATTCATGTGTTTTTTTACTTTGCTTGTTTCGCATGAATGTATATATTCCCTAAAAGCATGTTAAAGAATGTTAATGCAATGATTACATTATATTTCAATGGAGGTTTAGATTAAGAGTAACGCTTCAGGAAACTGATACATGATTGATAAATTACATTGTAACTTGGGTAACTTTTTATTGACTTTACATGTTTTATCGATTCGAACAAATGTAAGATTTCTTTTCCTTTTCGGAAGACTTTTTATAGATTGAGTGATGATGAAATAACAGTTATGATAATGATGGCAATGGGGATGATTATAGTGATGATAAGGACAGTGATAATGATGATAATAATGATACTAAGTATAATGATAATGATGGTAGTAATGATGATAATGATGATGAAATGAAGTAGAAGAAGCAAAAGAAAGAGAAGAAGATCAGGGAGAAAAAAAAATCTAAAATCGCTATCAAGTTGCAGCCAAAGATTTTGCAATTCCCCCCTCCCCCCCCTCCCCCCCTCCCATCCTTAAAAAAAAAGACACACGCTTAAAAACAGTTCCCGATAAAGACTTATAGATGCTGAGACAATGTTGCGCCGAAGTGTGTATTGTGCTGACGTCCTTTTCGTCCCACTCCTCAGCACTCCATTGACTGTACTTGAGAGCCACTCAGTGCTATCCCGGGGGGGGGGGGGCTCCTCCTTTCCCCTCATCGTTTCGCCTCCTATTCCCCTCTCTCTCTTCTTCTCTTTTCTCTCTTCTCCCCCCTTCTCTCTCTCTCTCTCTCTCTCTCTCTCTCTCTCTCTCTCTCTCTCTCTCTCTCGGTCTCCTTCTCCCCCTCATTCCTCTCGCTCTCGTGTTCTCCTTCCCCTCTTTCTCTCGTGTTTTCCATCCCCTCTTCTCCCCTTTCTCTCTCTCGCGTTCTCCTTTCGCCTCCACTCCCCTCTTTCCCGTGGGCTCCTTCCCCTTCCTCTCCCCTCTTCTCCATCTCTCTTTCTCTTCTCCCGTCTCTTTCTTGGGCTCCTTCCTCTTCTTCCTCCTCCCTCTCTCGTGTCCCCCTTCCTCGCACCTTTCGTCGTCCTATCCCCTCTCTCTCCTCTCCTCTCCTCCTTCTCTTTCTTCCCGTCCTCCTTTCCCCTCTCAACTCTCGTGTCTTCCTGCCCCCTGCTTTCCCCTCGTCCTATACCCCCCCCCCCCCCACCTCTCCCTCTCGCGTCCTCCTTCCTTTACCGTCCTCCCCCTCCCCCTCCGCCTCCCCCTCCCACCTGATCAACTACTAGAGATAAAAATAATAGATAAAAATGGAGGACTCATAATTACATCTATCACAGGAAGGTCTTTGTGACGTCATCGATCCTAAGACGTCGGAAATAAGTGAGACAAACAAACGAACAACTACAAAAAAAAGTGTTTTTGCTATACATCCTCACCTTTTCTCTTTTAGAATGATTAATTGATATGATATGAGTAAAATACAAAGATGATTTAGGTAATAACGATATCAACACCAAACACCGAATATTTTTTTCCATTTGCGTTTTTTTTTTTTCTCTCTCTCTTTTTTTTTTTTTTTTTATGAGAGTAATTTAGTCTTAAGAGACAACTAGATAAAGGTGGGGTGAAAGGTGAGTTGGAGGGGTGAACGAGGAGTGGGGAGGGGAGAGCAGGTGAGGCAGGAAGGGCTTTGGGGAGGTATTAATGGGGAGAGGGAGAGGAGTAGGGGAGACAGGAAGGGTGTTAGGGGGGCATATTAGTGGGAATAGGGGGGGAGGGAAGATGTAGAAGGGGGGATTAAGAAGGGGGTGGGGGTGAGCGAGGAGTGACAGGGAAAGGGGAAAAAGGAACGGGGGATTGGGGAGGAAGAAGGAGAAGAGGGATCGAGGGGGATATCAGGAAGAAAGAGGGGAAACCGAAAGTAAGGTAAGAAGGGGGATAGAGGGAAAGATAAGAAAGGAGTGGGAGAGGGGAGGCTTGAGGGAAGAGAAGAGAGAGAAGCTAAGAGTGAGGGA
>BOPN01000979.1:85609-95609 GCA_017312705.2 Penaeus japonicus
AGCACAAAGCAAGAGTGAAAACAAAGAAAACGCGAGAAAAAGAAAAGGGAAAAAATTTCCCCCATATGTCCTCCCTACTTTTTAAGGCTTCCCACAACCTCCCCTCACCTTGTATCTCCCCCATCCCCTTTCCCCTTCCCTCGCCGCCACATTCCTAACCATAGGCAGTACAAAAAAAAAACTCATTGAAAACAAAGAAAACTCAAGGGTGGGGAAAAAAAACATCTTCCAAGTTTCCTCCCCTTATAGAAGCCGTCTTTCATCTGCCCTCCCCCTCTCCCTCCCTCTCTCTCCCCTCGCTCCACAGCCACTTATGCTCCCTCATCCCGAACCTGCCATACAACATAGTTTACCCTTCCTCTCTCTCCCCCTGGGCCCTCATAATGTTCCTGGCAATCTGATGCTTCATGAGCAGGGAGGAGCTTGGTGAGGGGACGAGGGGACGAGGGGTCGAGGGGACGCGGGGAGTGGGAAGGGGTTGAGGGAAGGAGGGGAAGGGTTGAGGGGAGCGTGGCGGGGATGGGGATAGGGTTGAAGGAGGAGTGGGAGGGGTGAGGGAGGTGCGGAGGGGATGATGAGGGGAATGGAGGAGGATAAGGGGAGGGGAGCGAGGAGTAGGAGATAGGAAGGGGAAGGGGGCTTGCCGTGGTAAGGGAACGAGGTGTGATAAGGGAACGTTGAGAGGAGGAGAGAGAGGGGAGGAAAGAAAGGATGGGACTCAGAGGGGAAAAAAAGGATAGAGGGGGAGGATAGGGCCTATAGGGAAGTGATGAAGGAAGAGAGAGAGAAGAACAGGGCCCAAGTGAGGGTAAAAAAGGGAGAGGGAGGAGTAGCGAGAGGGGAATGCGGAGAGGAGGGACATAATCGGACCTAGATGGAGAAAAAAGGATGGAGTAGGAAGAGAGAGAGAACGGGGCCTAGGCGAAGCGAAGAGGGAAGAAAAGGAGAGGACAGGACCCAAATAAGGAAAAAAGGGAGAGGGAGGAGCAGGGAGAGGACAGGACCCAAGTAAGAGAAATAAAAAGGAGAGAGAGGACAGAACCGAGGTAAGAGGAAGAAGGGAGGGAGAGGAAGGAATAAGGAGAGAATAAGTAAGTAAGAGAAAAAAAAGGAGAGAGAGAACAGAACCGAGGTGAAGGGAAGAAGAGATGGAAGGAGAGGAGTCAGGGGAAAAAAGGGAGAAGGAGGAGGAGGGAGAAGAGCGAGGTGAGGGGAACAAGGGGAGAGAGGGAGGAGGGAGGGAACAAGACCGGGATGAGGGGAAGAAGGGGGGAGAGGGAGAAGGAGGGAGAGGACAGTCCCGAGGTGAGGAAAACAAGGGAAGAGAGGGTGGGAACAGGAAAGGGATGAGGGGGAGAAGGGAGGGAGGGGAGGAGGAGGGGAGGAGGAATAGGACCAGAGGGGTGCTAAAGTTGAGATAGCCACTGATGGAGAAGCTCGGCAGAATCTCCACGTCCTAAGATAGAGCAAGAGGTAGACAAGTGACTTTGCATCATGTTACTTGGATTTTGAGTAAGAAAAAGAAAAAGAAAGAAAGGAAAAAATAAATATAAGAATTGGGAAAGCAATGTAACTAGGCAGAGAGGGTAAAAGAAAGTGCAAAGGGAGGGAGGAAAAGAAAAACGAAGGGGCAATAACCTGTGATTTCCCCTCCCCCTTTTCCCCTTCTTCCTGCCCAATCTCCCCCTTCCCCATCCTCCCTTACCCTTCTTCCTCCCCCCCCCACCCCTTTACTCCCTTCTTGCCCTTATCTTTCGTCCCTTTCCCTAAGGATAAGGAAAGGGAGGGAGGGAGGGGGGAAAGGGAGAGGAGGAGGGGGACGGGAAGGGAGAATTAAGGGGGAAGGGAAAGGACTGAGGGGAGGGGGAAAAGGAAAAAATTAAGGGATGGGGATTGGGGTAAGAAGGGGAGAAAGGGCGAGGAGAAGGGGAAAAGAGATAGGGAGGGAGGGGGGCGTAAAGTGATTAGGGAGAAGAAAAGGAGAAAAGGGACAGAGGGGAAAGGAGGAAATGAGAAGTGAAGGGGAGTAAGAAAGTAGAAGGGAGGAGGAAGTGGAAAGGGAGACGGAAAGGAAGGCTGAAAGGTAGAGGAAAGGAGAAAGGGGGAAAAGGGAGGAGTGGATAGGCAGAGGAGGGAAAGTAGGGATGGAATGCGAGGGGAAGGAGAAGACAATGAGGCAGGAATTAATAGTGAGATGAAAGGGAATGGGATGAAAAGGAAGGTGAAGGGAAAGGGGAAGGGGTAGTGAAGTGAAGGGGAAGAGGAAAGGAAGGAAAGGGGAAGAGGAAAGGAAGGAGATTAAACGGAAAAATAAATAAATACATAGGAAGGAATGGGAAAGAAAGAATTTTAAAAATAGCTCTATAGAATTTAAAATGTATACATACATATAAACAGAAAAAAATATATGAAAATAAACGAAGAAAAAAAAAACATTGAAAGACGAAAACAGAAAAAAGAGAGGAAGCAGAGATAAAAACAACAACAACAACAACAACAAAAAATCGAAATGAAAAGTGAAATTAATCGAAGGAGCTAAAATGAATGAGAGGAAGTGGCGAAATGAAGTGAATGAGGATGTGAGGTGAAATGAGGGGAAAAGGTGAAGTAAGTGAGACGATTCAAGTGAATGAAGGAAGAGATGAAATGAAGTGAAGGAGGAGCGTAGGGCGATTGAAGTGTATGAGGGGAAGAGGTGAAATGAAGTGGAGGAGCGAAGATACAATTGAAGTGAATGAAGTTATGAGGTGAAGTGAAGTGAAGAAGGAGCGAAGGATGACTGAAATGAATATGGAAAAGAAGTGGAAGGAGTGGAAGAGGCAAAATGAAATGAATGAGAATTGAAGGACGATTGAAGGGAATAAAACAAAGAGGGGATAGGACGTGCATGAGAGGATTGGTGATATGATTCTGAAGGATGTAGACGAAAGAACAGCGAACCGAAAAGAAAGTGAAAAAGAGGGAAAACGAATAGGATGGGAGAGAATGACAGACAGACAGAGACATAGAGGGGAAGGGGAGAAGGGGAGGAGTGAAAGAGCAAAGAAGAAAGACAGGGAGTGGGGGGAGGAAGAGACACAGATGCAGAGACAGAGAGAGTAAGACTGAACGAGCGAGTAAGGGAATGAGAAGGAGAGAGAGAGAGAGAGAGAGAGAGAGAGAGAGAGAGAGAGAGAGAGAGAGAGAGAGAGAGAGAGAGAGAGAGAGAGAGAGAGAGAGAGAGAGAGAGAGAGAGAGAGAGAGAGAGAGAAGGAGAGAGAGAGAGAGAGAGAGAGAGAGAGAGAGAGAGAGAGAGAGAGAGAAACAGAGAGAGAGAGAGAGAGGAGAAGAAGAAGAAGAGGGAGAAAAAGAAAGAAATAGAGAAATACAGTTAGACAGAGACAGGCAAACAGACAGACAGATAAAGGGAAACAGAAGAAAAAAACAGTAAAACGGAGCCACACGTGGAGGAGTCGAGAGGACCTCCATATCCGACCATAAGCCGTAGCTTCCGAAGAGCGAGTTCCCGACAGTGAACGCCTAATAAACGCACGCATTACAGGCGGAGGCGCTGCGTTCTTGAAGATCACTTAATGCCCTGCCGAAGAGGCCCCGCTGAATGCTGGAGACCTGGCGGAGGCTAATGGAAGGTGCTCGGCGCAGGAAAAGGGGTGAGGGACACGCAAAAGAATGCTCTTGAGAACCATTAGAGTTATGTGACACCCGGGGACGTGTACCCGGGGGGAGGGGGGAAGGGGTATCTCACTACCACTTATTAGGAAGAATTGAAAAATATTTTGATAAAACATATCATTACTCGTTTACTCTCAGTTCCTCCTCTTTTTTTATATATGGTATTCAGTACAGTTATGCTGAAAAAAAAGTTAACTACGGTGTAACTTATTTCTTCTTAATTCCCATCCCTCCCCCCCTCCTTTAAAATTTTTGTTGATACCCTCGTTAGTACTTGGTAACTGGGAACAAGTGGTGAGAGTGCGAAGAACAAAGAACAAAGAACAAAGAACAAAGCAAAGAACGGCGAAAGAGCGAATGATGAAAGGACGAGGAGAAGGGTGGAGAAAAGTGGGAATTGTAGGACGATGAAGCAAAGAATAGTGAGAGTGCGAATAGTAAACCGACCAAGAGAGGAATATGAATTGACTTCGATGAGTATATGGATCACGATTGCTTGCAGATAAATCGAATGACGTTGGATAGAATGACAGAATTTAGTAGAGATCAAAAAGATTTCAAAGAGAAAATGGAAATTTGTGGAAATTCAAACGTTTCCTTGCAAGGGAAAGCGCTTCGATAGAAGATGAAGCCTTTGAAACTAAAACACGGTTGACATCGTATTTGTTTATAATGAAACCGAGAATGGGTTAACGAATAGATGAAGGATGGATGACGCTAAATCCTTTATTGATAACTAAAGAAACAGCAGAAAGGAAAGGCCAAAGGTGACGAAACAACCGAGAGTGATGACTTTTTGAGCTTTGCTTCTGCGCAAGAACGGTAATGGAAGGGGTTAGCAAGAGAAAGGGAGAGAGAGAGAGAGAATGTAAAGGGGAGGGAGGGAGGGAAGGAGAGAGAAAGGGAGGGAGGGAAGGAGAGAGAAAGGGAGGGAGGGAGGGAGGGAGGGAGGGAGAGAGAGATAGATAGGTAGATAGAGAGAAAAAGAGAGAGAGAGGGAGGTAAGGAGAAAGAGAGACAGAGACATAGAGAAAGAGAAAGGAAAAGAGACAGACGATGAAACACCATCTGACGAGAGACAGGCCGTTACGTGGATCTTATGATGTCGAGATGCCGTGCGCTTTCCTATTTGGGAACGGGGGGGGGGGGGAGAAGAGAAAAGAGGAGGGTGGAAGAGGGAGAATGGTCATTGTTGAGAGAGTAAGGGAAAGAGAGGAGGAAGAGGAAGGGAGGAGAGGATAGAAGGAAAGAGAAAGAGGGAGAGGATTAGGACAGTGGAATTGGAGGTAGAAGGGGTAATTATGAGGAAGGCGAGAGATGGAGAGGAAAGAGGAAAAGAGAGGGGAGGAGGAGAAGAAATGAGAAGCTAGAGGGGAAGAGAAAAAGGGAGATAACAGAAGCAAAAAGGTGGAGAGAGAAAGAGAGAGGAGGGGGAGAGGGAGAAAGGAAAGCGAGAAAAAGAGTAGATAAAGACAATGGAAGTGGAGAAGGATAAAAAAGAAAGAAAAATAAACAGACATACAATAAAAGGACATACATATATCTTATTACACAAAGACAGACAGACATCTATAATAAACAAAAAAACGATAGACAGAAAACAAACCAACGCGAATTTAAGCAAGGAGAGAGAGAGAAAAAAAAGAATCAACAGAAAACAAATGTCTTAGCGCACAAATATACTTCTCCAGCGCGCGTTAGGGAATATAAATAGGTGTCAACATCCAGTGGAACAAATCTAGCTTTAGTTGGAGGCAAATGGCCGCTACTCGGAACGACTTCACGACTTTTGCTGTTTTTTTATTGTAGTTATTTATTTATTTATTTATTTATTTTTTATTATTATTATTATTTTTTTTGTGATATTGCTTTTTTTTAAAGATTATCTTTCATACGCAGTTATTGCAGTGATTATGGTTGATTATTTTCTTGTAGTTGTTGTTATTGTTATTAGTATTTGTTTTCTATCATTTATTTATTATTATTATTATTATTATTATCATTATTGTCGGCCGTCACATTAACATCATTGATAATATTATTCTTATTGTTAGCGTTGTTCTCCTGTTGTTGCTTTTTTCGTTGTCCTTTTCATAATTTTCTGAGCATCAATCTTGTTATTATGGTAATTACTTGTTGTTATTGATTGTTGTTACCATATCTGTGTGTGTCATCTGGTTGAATCTTTATTTATTCCTTTTGTATTTCTATTATTCATGTGTACTCTTTTCTAATTTCTTTTTTTTGATCAGTATTGCCGCTGCTATTGTTATCGCCAATATCATCTTTTCATCATTATTATTATCAACATTGTCGTCATCTTCATTTCTTTACTGTCATTATTATCCTTTCATTATTATCATCTTCGTTATCGTCATTATTATTTCGTCATTATTATCATTGTTATTGCTTGTTTGTTTTTTTCTACACATTTTCTCTGCTGTCACTACTACAGCTTTCATTATTACTTTTACTCTCACTACTACATTTGTTACTAACACTATTGCTACCACTGTAACTACAATGGATAATCATACAAGGATAACTATTACAATAGTAGTAATACTCATTAATGACAATGATTATAATCATGATACCCGTTCTTCTTGTTCTTTTCATCAAAACTGACAAACATGTATCTTTTTGGTACTGTACTTGCAATCCCACTTATGTGTTTATAGTGTCTATTTTAAGATACAAAGTGCGTCATTTGTTTATAAGTTAAAGTTCAAGGTTTCAAAAATTGAACGGCAACCTGTCCTTGAGTTGTATGGAAATCGTAATTCGTCACTGGAATTAATGATTGCTAACTCGCCAGTGTGGTTGTCTTCACACAACAGGGAACATGTATAATTTATGAATGCTTCAGCCTGTATTTGATTTGGAATATTTCAGCAGTATAATTTTTCTGTGTTTCTGATATTAACTGGTTCATTTATTTATTCACCTATTGCCGAATTCTGGACTTGCAAAGAAAAGAGAGGATAAAGTGTGAATATTGCTTTGTCGACTGAATTTATATACTTGTGGTTATTTGGTCGTTTTCGCATGATATACAGTTACGATTTCAGCAATCCGTGGATAAGATTTTTGGCTTCATTCCGGCGCTTTGAGGTTTCATTGAAGTGTTTCAAGGGTTCGATGTATCACTTCGTGTCTTTAATATGGTGTTTTGAGGTTTCACTGTATAGTTTCGAACCTCAAAGTTACACTGTTTTGAGGATTTCTTCTCCTGAAGTCTTGAAGCTTCAGTGCAGTGTTTCGAGGGTGTATTAAGCTGCTCTGAGGACTTCCTAAGAGGTTTCGAGGGTTCATGCAGGCCGTTCATTTTTAATTTGTATTTTGATCGGAAAGCTAGAGTAAAATTTACTTAAACCAAACCATCTTCTGGTAAATTTCAATTCAAACAGACCCTTAGTATATTTCTACTCGGCACAACATACACGTAATAAGTTCTTCATGACATATAATTCATTCATCGAAATGATAGAGATTAAGCCAAAGAATGACCTGAACTTTTACTTTTTGTTCGTTCTTAATCACGCATTCGTCACGAGGTTATTATCAACACTTACGCAATGTGTGCTAGTCTAACGTTAGTGTTTGGTTATTCATTTCTTTTCTTAATATCATGCTTGGCTTGGATAACTATGATTTCCTGTTTATCTTCCTCTTTGTCAGTCGGTCGATCTTTCTAGCTTCCAATTATTCTAATATTTATCGAGTCGTCCCCCCTCCTTCTACCTTCTCCCCCCCCCCCCCCCCTTGCCACTTGTAAAGCAGTGCGTGTTCGTCGTTGACAGTTCTAAACGTCAGTCTTTGTGCGCGTGTGCGTACATTTGTTATGTTTGATAGTATCTGCGTTATACACACACACACACACACAGACACACACACACACACAGACAGACACACACACACACACAGACAGACAGACAGACACACACACACACACACACACACACACACACATATATAGCCCTGTGCTACCAGCTCAGTCGCCGACCTGTACTCTTTCAATGCCCAATTCTACCGAGTACATCCAAATAAACAATAAATGTAAAATTGTTTGACTTCGCTTTGAAGTATTTCCGCCTAAAATCCCATCTTGATGATCTTGCAAGCGCGAAAATGATTTTGTCGATACTAATTCCATTTAATGTGTATGAAGTTATCTGTCTGATTGCAGTGTTTGGCGAGGCATTGGGAATGCTAATGGAATAAAGAAAAACGTGATAAACAATGTTCAGGACTGAATTGAGCCATTTCCAATCGCGTAAGTTAGATCATGTCTCGATTTAGTGGTCAGTCGACCTTGACAGAAAACAGAAACATTCTGAAAATTCGGGCGTGGTTAGCTTTTATATATATATATATATATATATATATATATATATATATATATATATATGTATATATATATATATATCCATCTATCTATCAGTATGAGTAGCAATATTATGAATGATATTGTTACAATAGTTACTATTATCGTCATCATCATTTTTATTATCATTATCATTTCAGTTATTAATTTTCTTCCTTATCATTATTATCATAATCATCATTCTTATCTTCAATATCATAATCGTCATCATTATCATTATCATTGTTGTTATGACTATCATCATTATTAGTGTCATTATCAATTGTGTCATTATCATTATTATCGTCATTATCATCATTATCATTATAACTATCCTTTTCATCATTAATGTATTGATTACTATATCATCTACCCTCCGTTATCGCTTATTCCCCCACCTCCCCCCCTCCCCCCTCATCCTCATCCTACTCCTCCTCCTCCTCTTCCTCTTCCTCCTTCTCCTTCTCTTCTTCCCCCTACTTCTCATCGTCCTTCAACCCCTCCACGCCTCTTCCTCCTCTTGCTTCTCCCCCTCTTCCCTCCTCCTCCTCCTTCCTCCCCATCCTTCCCCTCCTCCTCCTCCTCCTCCTCCTCCTCCTCCTCCCCCCATCCTCCTCATCCTCCTCCACCTTCTCCCCCTCCACCTCCCCCTCCTCCCCCCCTCCTCCTCCTCCTCCTCCTACTCCTTTCCCCCCTCCTCCTCCACCTCCTCCTCCTCCTCCTCCTCCTCCTCCTCCCCATCCTCCTCCTCCTTCTCCTCCATCACCCCCTCCTTCCTCCTCCTCCCCATCCTCCTGTCCCTCTCTCCTCTCTCTCTTTCTCTTTCCTCCCTCTCTCCCTCCCTCTGTCCCTTTCTCCCTCCCTCCCTCCGTCCCTCTCTCCCTCCCTTCTTTCCTCCCTCTCTCCCTCCCTTTCTCCCTCCCTCCCTCCGTCCCTTTCTCCCTCCCTCCCTCCGTCCCTCTCTCCCTCCCTTCTTTCCTCCCTCTCTCCCTCCCTCTGTCCCTTTCTCCCTCCCTCCCTCCGTCCCTCTCTCTCCCCTCCCCTCCCCTCCCCTCCCCTCCCCCCTTCCCTCCTTCCCTCCTTCCCTATCTCCCTTCCTTCCTTCCTTCGTTCCTCCCTTCCTCCCTCCCTCCCTCCCTCCGTCCCTTTCTCCCTCCCTCCCTCCGTACCTATCTCCCTCCCTCCCTTCCTTCTTCCCTCCTCCCTTGCCTTCTCTCTTCTTACCTCTTCAATACTCTAATTAAAACTGTCAGCATTGTATTAACATGTTAATTGTTGTCTTTTAACGAAGTGAGTTTAAAATCGTTTTTACTTTTAATTTCCATTCATTCATATTCATATATTCATTTATCTATCTATCCATCTTTCTATCTATCTACTTAAAAATTAAAAATTAAATCCTGGGTCGATTTCGAGGTTTGCTCACCGGCTCCGAGACAACTGAATAACTGCATTTGCTCATCAACGCAAGACGAATGAGAAACAGACTAAAGCACCAGTTGCAACTTTATGATTCAAGGCTCTGCAATGATTGAATGGTATTGATGGTAAAAATTAGTGAGAGAGGGGAAGATAGAGAGTTAGAGGCGAAGAAGAGAGAGAAGAGGAGGAGGAGAAAGAAGAGTTTGAGACATTGTTACAGCGGACAGACAAGTTATCCTCCGTCCGTTTGTGCAACTGAAGTGTATACTTACGCCAGTACTCATTGCAAGTTGCAAGGACAGGGCGAATGTCTCCGTAGAAAGAGAGAAAGAGAGAGAGAGAGAGAGAAGGAAGAGCGGATGAGGAGAGAGAGAGAGGAGGAAGAGCGGGTGAGGAGAGAGAGAGAGAGGAGGAGGAAAAGCGGATGAGGAGGAGGGAGAGAGAGAAAAAAAAAGTAGATGATGATATTGATGAGAGAGAGAACGAGAAAGAAAAAGAAAGAGAATGATAAGTGGGGAAAGCGAAAAAGAATGATAGGTC
>BOPN01000979.1:100609-105609 GCA_017312705.2 Penaeus japonicus
TTCATGATAATCATGCATCTAATAGCGCCTGGCTAAATGTTTATGAACTGTTAGATTTTTGTCTCATTACATTCTGTACATACTTTATTGATAAAAATAAATATAACATGACACCTTGATCAATAAAGAAATTGAATTGAATTGAATGTGCGTGTGTGTTCGTATATGTGTGAGTGTGCGTGTGTGAGTGAGTGTGCTCGTCTGTGCTGGTGTGTGTTCCAATACTTGGAACTGTAATGTTGTGCAACAATACTGAGAAGCAGCGAGTTGCCATTGTACCTTTGAATGCATCCTTTTCCTGTTGACCATTTCTCGAAATAAATTCTTTATCAAAACTGTTTTTGCACAGCCCAATATGAGTGATTCTAGGCCTGTGTCTTTTTCCCTCTTCTTCTTCTTCTTCTTCAGATGATTATCACCTTATTTTTATGATTACCTCTATATCATTTTATCCTCGCGTCAGTTAGTTTCAATTTCAAATGTCGGCGTCCGTGGGTCTGCCTGCATGCGCTGGGAGTATAAATCACCCATTTTTACGAGTTCAAGTCTTTTTCTTTTACTTCTTCTTCTTCGTCTCTCTCTCTCTCTCTCTCTCTCTCTTTCTCTCCCTCTCTCTCTCCCCCTCTCTCTCTCTCTCTCTCTCTCTCTCTCTTTCAATCTTTTTATCTCTCTCTCTCTCTCAATCTCTTTCTTTCTCTCTCTCTCAATCTCTCTCTCTCTCTCAATCTAACTCTCTCTCTTTCTTTCTCTCTCTCTCAGTCTCTCTCTCTCTTTCAATCTCTCTCAATCTCTCTCTCTCTCTCTCTCTCTCTCTCTCTCTCGTCCTTTTGCTTTGTGTACGAGATCCGCTGTCTATTGTGTGTGTGTGTGTGTGTGTGTGAGGGGGGGGGAGGGGAGGAGGGACGGGGGGTCGTGACTACGCAGCGATCTCTGCCTCGATCCGGTGATCAACGGAGGACTCATATTAATTTTAAATCAGCTAATTTCGTATTGCCTTCATGTTCCGCGGCCTTTTCCTGTTTATGTATATATATATATATATATATATATATATATATATATATATATATATATATATATATATATATATATATATATTCTTGTTCTCCTTCTCCTTCCTCTTCTTCCTTTTCTTATCATTGTTATGATTATTATTATTATTATTATTATTATTATTATTTTCTTCTCCTTTCTTCTCTTCCTCCCTACTAATTCTTCTCTTCCATTCCCTCCCTCTTCCCGTTCTTGCACGAGAGGTTTTCTTCTATTCTTCTTCTTCTTCTTCTTTTTCTTCATATCCATCATCTTCTTCCAGACCTTCTAGTCTTATAATGAATCTTACAAAAGTCGAAAATTGTCTCGGTACACCCTTATGGTTGCGTTAATATTTATGTTATTACTTTCGTTAATATTACTGTTATTACTTCGGTGTATCTTTTTTGCGCTGATGTTGTGAAGGTGTGTTACGTAGCCCCTTTCTCTCTCTTTCTCTCTCTTTCTTTCTCATTTTCTTTTCTTTTCTTTCTCTATCTCTCTATTTTTTTCTTTCTTTTTTTTCCTTCCCTTTTTCTTTTTCTATGTGTATCTCTTTATTTCATTTTTATTTTCTTTCTTTCTCTCTCTTTCTCTTTTTTTTTTCTTCCTTCGCTATCTTTCTAATGGTTTTCCTTTTATTCTTATTCATTTTTCTATTTCTACTTATTTCTCATTATTTCCCTCTCTTCTCTCTCTCTCTCTTTCTCATTCTCCTCTCTCTTCTGTCTCCTCTCTCTCTCTTTTGTCTCCTCTCTCTCTCTTTTGTCTCCTCTCTCTCTCTCTCTTCCGTCTCCTCTCTCTCTCTCTTCTGTCTCCCCCCCCCCCTCTCTCTCTATCTATCTATCTATCTATCTCTCTTCTCTCTAAGGGGGGAGGGGGTCATCACAAAAGCTCTCTAAGTAAAGATGCTTTCGCGGTGTGCCGCTGTCACTGATGCTGATTTGTGCAATGTGACACTGTCGTTGCTAAGGTAGGCGATGCAACATGACACTGTTCATAAAGTATGCAATCTGACACAGTGTTACTAAGGCACTATTTTTGAAGTGTCTATTGTGAGCATTTGCACTTGCACGATTCTCTTACCGAGACTCTAATTGCACCACTGTCTTCTAATGGAAGGTTAAGGATACACGTCACAATAACAGTGTTTGCGTGTCTTCACCTTCGCACATACACACTCCGCTGCCCTCCTCCCACCCTTACGAATTTGCGTGACGTGGTTGCTTGCATGTGGTCGCTCTCAAGTGCGTATGTTTGGTGGAGGTTGTGTGTGTACGTCTGAATGTGTTTGCGTGGCTGTGGCTTTGTGGGTAAGTATGTGTGTGTGTGTGTGTGTGTGTGTGTGTGTGTGTGCCTGTAAAAGTGTATGTCAGTGTATGTATTCATGAGTGTGTGTAAGTGACTGTGTGCGGAAGTGTGTGTGTGTGTGTGTGAGTGTCTATGTATGTAAGTGTGTATAAGTGTCTGTGTATGTAAGTGTGTGTATGAGTGTGTGTATGCACGTATGCATGTGTCTTCGTGCGTATAATGTTTATATAGTGTGGCATGCCAGTCACGTGCATTTAAGCGTGGTGGCGTGGCAACGAGAGCGACCACGAAAAAATATTGTGTAGCAACGAAACTACTTGTGTGATTTACTACACCGTGCAGTAGATGGAGTGTGTAGTGTTTATGTCTCGATTTGTTGAAGGAAATCAGTGGAATGTGTGTGTGTGTGTGATGGTAGTACTGATTTTACTATGGTTAATGATATCTTTTTCCTTTTGTAAAGTGTGAAGCATTGTATAGATGAGAGAGTGAGCGAGCGAGCGAGAGAGAGAGAGAAAGGGAGAGAGAGAGAGAGAGAGAGAGAGAGAGAGAAAGAGAAAGAGGGCTGGGGTGGAGAAAGAGAGGAGGGGGGGGGGAAATAAGGAGGAAAAAAAGTGCGAGAAGGAAAAAAAAAGACAGAGAAAGGGAAGGAAAAAAAAGAAAGAAAGAGGGAGAGACTTCAAAAAGTATCACTATACATAAATCACCTCCCTTACTCCCCCCCCCCTTACCCTCAACTCCCCACACATCTGGTTATTACTTCATTGATGTTGTTTTGAGTTTTGTTGTTGTTGTTGATGTTTATATATATATATATATATATATATATATATATATATATATATATATATATATATATATATATATATATACATACATAGTTTTATTATAAGTTTCTTCAGTTCCACCATATCGATTATCTTCATTCTTCACATGGAAAAGAATATTGAGAAATTAGAACAAGTAGTTTACAAAATAATAATTATAATAATTACATTGAAGATGTTTTTAATGCCCATTGCAAAATAATGCACTTATAAGAAAATAAGATAAAAATGCCATTTGCAACACCTTTATCATTAGCAAACAACACCACAAAAAATCCTAGCAACAACATTACCACCAGCAAAAAAATATGCAATACCCCAAAAAACATCGAAAATATATTTTTTTGCAGCGCAACATTTCCTTTGCAACGCTAAAACCAGAAGATATTGCGTATTGCAACAATACACTTCTTTGCAACACCTGAACCGCCACCAACAACAAAACACTACATTGCAACACCACAACCAACAACAAAACACTACATTGCAACACCACAACCAACAACAAAACACTACATTGCAACACCACAACCAACAACAAAACACTACATTGCAACACCACAACCAACAACAAAACACTACATTGCAACACCACCACCAACAACAAAAAAGACTACATTGCAACACCACAACCAACAACAAAACACTACATTGCAACACCACAACCAACAACAAAACACTACATTGCAACACCACAACCAACAACAAAACACTACATTGCAACACCACAACCAACAACAAAACACTACATTGCAACACCACAACCAACAACAAAACACTACATTGCAACACCACAACCAACAACAAAACACTACATTGCAACACCACAACCAACAACAAAACACTACATTGCAACACCACAACCAACAACAAAACACTACATTGCAACACCACAACCAACAACAAAACACTACATTGCAACACCACAACCAACAACAAAACACTACATTGCAACACCACAACCAACAACAAAACACTACATTGCAACACCACAACCAACAACAAAACACTACATTGCAACACCACAACCAACAACAAAACACTACATTGCAACACCACAACCAACAACAAAACACTACATTGCAACACCACAACCAACAACAAAACACTACATTGCAACACCACAACCAACAACAAAACACTACATTGCAACACCACAACCAACAACAAAACACTACATTGCAACACCACAACCAACAACAAAACACTACATTGCAACACCACAACCAACAACAAAACACTACATTGCAACACCACAACCAACAACAAAACACTACATTGCAACACCACAACCAACAACAAAACACTACATTGCAACACCACAACCAACAACAAAACACTACATTGCAACACCACAACCAACAACAAAACACTACATTGCAACACCACAACCAACAACAAAACACTACATTGCAACACCACAACCAACAACAAAACACTACATTGCAACACCACAACCAACAACAAAACACTACATTGCAACACCACAACCAACAACAAAACACTACATTGCAACACCACAACCAACAACAAAACACTACATTGCAACACCACAACCAACAACAAAACACTACATTGCAACACCACAACCAACAACAAAACACTACATTGCAACACCACAACCAACAACAAAACACTACATTGCAACACCACAACCAACAACAAAACACTACATTGCAACACCACAACCAACAACAAAACACTACATTGCAACACCACAACCAACAACAAAACACTACATTGCAACACCACAACCAACAACAAAACACTACATTGCAACACCACAACCAACAACAAAACACTACATTGCAACACCACAACCAACAACAA
>BOPN01000979.1:113109-115609 GCA_017312705.2 Penaeus japonicus
GAGAGAGAGAGAGAGAGAGAGAGAGAGAGAGAGAGAGAGAGAGAGAGAGAGAGAGAGAGAGAGAGAGAGAGAGAGAGAGAGAGAGAGAGAGAGAGAGAGAGAGTGAGAGAGAGAGGCAGACAGACAGACAGAGAGAGAGAGAGAGAGAGAGAGAGAGCGAGAGGACAAAACAGAGTGCCAAAAAGTGTAAGGTTTCAGTGCCATGCGACTCGGCAGAGGGAGGTGTTATTTTAATAAGTGTGGCAGGGTGTTTGGGGTGGGTGGAGGGGGGAGGGGGGAGGGTTAGAGGTTGAGAGGGGGGGGGGGGGGTTAAAGTGCAGTTTTTCGTAAGATTAAGTTCGTGTGTGTGAGGCAGGCAGGCTTGAGGGGAGGGGAAAGGAGGGGAGTGGATTGGAGGGGGGAGGGGGGAGCAGTGTGATACAGTACTATTTTTTAATGTAGGGGGTACAGTTCTGTTAATGTTGGTTTGTTGTATCTGTCGTTGTTTCTGTTGTTGTTGCTGTTGCTTAAGGGGAGGGACGTTTCATTATCATTGTTGTTGTTATCGTGTTGTTGTTGTTTTTCTCCCTTGTTTCCCAATGTTTCTTTCTTCTCCCTTTGCCTTTTTTCTTGTTACACACTTCCCTTCCTTCTCCTCCCTCTCCTCCAATCCCTCCTCTCCCTATTCCTTCTTCTCCTCCTCCTCTTCGTCCTCTTCCTCCTCCTCTTTTTTTTTCTTACTCCTCTTACTTATACTCCCCCTCCTCCTCTTCCTCTTTCTTTTCTTTTTCCTCTTCTTACTACTTCTCCTCCTCTTCCTCCTTCTCCCTTTCCTCCCCCTCCTCCTCCTCCTCATTCTCCTTTTCCTCTTCCTCTTCCTCCTCTTCCTCCTCTCATTATCCTCTTCCTCCTCTCATTATCCTCTTCCTCCTCCTTTTCTTCCTCTTCACCTCTCTTCTTGACTCAAAAGAAGATTTTCCAAGTGAGGATATTCCAGAAAAATATTACAAGGAGAATATTCCAAGTGAGGTGATTCCAAGATGGCATATTCCAAGGAAGGAGTTTCATCAGAAAAATGCTTTAACTGGAGAGCGATTCAACAAAATAAAAACAACCACAAAAAAGCAACAACAAAAAACAACCATGACGCAAAAGCAACGCTGGTAACGCTGGTAATAACAACAGCAGAAATAACAATAACAACAGTAACAACAAAGACGTCAAGGCAACAACAACTTTGACGTCATATGATGTAATACGCTATAAACTTGCAAGCGTGTAATTTGTTTGATAAATTAGCCCTTAAGATAGAGGCGATTAAGGCCCTTTTCTCTTGTGTGATCGAGGGAGAACGAGAGAGAAAGTACCTCGTGTGAGATTTTGTTTGGGAAATTGGTCCTTAAGATGTCACGGTGTAAGGTCTTTTTTCCTCTGCCTCTTTCGGATATTGTTCGGGTACATGTTCGGTAAGCTGTAAGTTTGCTTGTTCGTTTGTTTGTTTGTAGCTTGTACAACTATCATCATTTCTTTTCCTTATTCATGTTTTCTCATCACATTCTGTCCTTGTCTGGGCTGAGATTTCGGTACGACAGATCTCAATTAATTAAATTGAATGAAAATCCTTGTGAATTATTCTTCCATTTTCTTATGGTCGAAAAAAGGTGTACCTCTCTTAAGTTTTTTGTCGTTGTTATTTTTTATAATTATTTTATCTTGTTTTTTGTTTTTGATTTTAAGTAATCGAAACTAATTTTTAGTCTTCTTCTACTCTTCTTTATCATTTTTACCATTGTTATTATTTTACTTTTATCAATGATTACATTATCATAATTAATATCATGATTATTATCATCATTATTGTTATTGTTGCAATTGTTATTATCATTATCATTATTACTATTATTATTGTTATGATTATTATTATCATAATCATTATCATTATCAGTATCAGTATCATCATTATCATTTCATTATCATTATCATCATTATCATTATTATTGTTGTTATTGTTATCATTACCCTTATAATAGTCATTATCATAATCACTACTATTATCAGCATCATTATTACTTAAGATTTTTTTTCTTTTAATTCCAAGGAAGCCGCAACAGAATTAATGACCATAAAAAAAATATTTAAAAAAGGAGAAAAAAAAATTATGGATCGAAATAAGAATAATACTTAAAAGAGGGGATAAAAGACACTCAAAATTCCCCCTCCTCCCCCCCTCTCCCCCACCACTCTCTTGTGTGGTTGGAGGAGAGGGGGGAGGGGGGAGGGGGAGGGGGGGGTTACACGGAGAGGACCGCCCATCCGCTCACTATTAAAGGGGGAGGTCGCCGCATTGCACGGTTTAAAGGGACCATACCTTCTCACACCGCCCTCCTTCCCTCCCCTCCCTTCCCTTTCCTTCTCCCTTTCCCTCTTTCCCTTCCCGATTTACTTCCCTCCTTTATTGTCTCTTCCTTCCTTCCCTGTCTCTCCTTCTTCCTTCCCTTTCCTCATCTCTCCTCCCCACCTC
>BOPN01000979.1:128109-130609 GCA_017312705.2 Penaeus japonicus
GTTGGGAGTGGGTTGTTTGGGTATGGGTGGGTTAGGGTCGATTGTGGTATGTTAGAGTGGGTTGCGGTGGATTAGAATCGAATGTGGTGGATTGGGATGGGTTAGGGTGGGTTCGAGTGGGTTTTGATGGGTTCAGTGGCATTGATTGGTTGGATTCGGATGGCCCGAGTAGGTTGTGGTGGGTTAGGATGGATTGGGTTTGGTTGTGGTGGGTTAGGATGGATTGGGTGGGTTGTGGTGGGTTAGGATGGATTGGGTTGGTTGTGGTGGGTTAGGATGGATTGGGTTGGTTGTGGTGGGTTAGGATGGATTGGGTTGGTTGTGGTGGGTTAGGATGGATTGGGTGGTTTCTAATGGGTTATGATAGATCGGGATTGTGGTTGTAGTACGGGATGTAGATAGACTGGGATTGGATAGGATGTGTCAGTATGGGTTAGTATAACTTGGGACTATGGGCACAAATATGGGCAAGCGGAAGGAGACTGGACCCTCTCGCCCCCCCCCCTCCCCCACCCCCCTCCAAATCATCATCTCCCCCTCCCCCACTCCCTCCAAATCATCTCATCCCCCACCCCCCACCCCTCCCACAAGGCACTCACAGATGTCACCCTGACCTTGGTGCTGTTTTTAGCGCTATAAAGAGCCAGCGAAAAGGCTTTCAGAAGGAGCTATGCCAAAGGGAGATGCTGAGCGAGGGTGGGTGGATGTGGGGGAGGGGGAGGGGGTGGGGGTTGTGTGTGTGTGTGTGTGTGTTTTGTGTGCGTATGTCCATATTTACGTGTGTGGTCAATACATACAGACAGACATACAACGATAAAGAAGAAATTGAAATATATATTTTATGTGTGTATATATATATAGATATAGATATAGATATATAGATATATAGATAGATGGACATAGATAGATGTATACATATGTTTATGTGTGTGTGTGTGTGTGTGTGTGTTTGTGTGTGTGTGTGTGTGTGCATATACATACAAAACAAAGAAATTAACACTCCCAATTTACAATTTAAAATTCCACACATTTCAAACACAAAGTAGACAGAGAAACAAGTCAAATAAACAAATAAGATAATAAGAAAAAAGGACTAAGAAACAAAATAGAATAATCAAACAAATGGATAAACAGACAAAAAATAAACAAAAGGACAAATTTGCAAACAAACGAAACGGTGTGTGTGTGTTTGTGTGTGTGTGTGTGTGTGTGTTTGTGTGTGTGTGTGTGTGTATATATATATACATATATATATATATATATATATATATATATATATATATATATATATATATATATATATTATTCCAATTAATGTTGTTGTTGTTTTTAACTAAAGTCTATTATGAGAAACAGAGAGAGAGAGAGAAAGAGAAAGAGAGAGAAATAAAAAGAGATAGACAGGGAGAGATAGAGGAGAGGAGAAGCAAAAAAATAAAATAAAAAAGAGAAAGAGGAAAAAAATAATAAGGGTAATGTGAATAAAAAGGAAGGGAAAATATGATAACTGGATAGGAAGGAAACGAAAAAAGAAGAGAATATATATCATAATATATATAATAATAATGATGACAACAATTATGGTTAATATTTGCATTATCATAACTATTATCATTAATGTTACTGTTGTCATTATCATTATAATTATCGTTGTCATTATTATCATTATCATCATCATCAATATGGTCTTTATCATCACTACTATTACCATTATCATAATTATCTTAATCGTTTTTAGCATTATCATCATTATTATTATCATTATTATCATCGTCATTACTATCATCATTATTTTCACTATTGTTATTAACATTATTATTAGCATTATCAATAACATAAGCATTATTACCTTTATTAACAGTAGTAGTAGTAGTTTCATAATTATTCCTAATATCACTATCTCTCTCTCTTTCTCTCTTCCATGGTTCATTAATCTCAATTCCTTTTCCATTTCACTTCCTCACCTGTCGATTTTCCACGCTAATTGTTTACTCTGTGCGTAACAGCCAATTTGCATATTCTCTAGACCTGATTTACACACTTTAGTGTGATAATGACATTGTTTTGGCGCGCGCGTGTGTGTGTGGCTGTGTGTGTGTGTGTGTGTGTGTGTGTGTGTGTGTGTGTGTGTGTGTGTGTGTGTGTGGTGTGTGTGTGTGTGTGTGTGTGTGTGGCTGTGTGTGTGTGTGTGTGTGTGTGTGTGTGTGTGTGTGTGTGTGTGTGTGTGTGTGTGTGCATATATATATATCTCTCTCTCTATATATATATATATATATATATATATATATATATATATATATATATATATATATATGATTGAACGAAGCACTTAACATATAGTAAAAGTTATTCCAAATTATGTTTCTTACTCCTATACCTACATAAGTTAACACATGGTTATTCCTATCTATTTCAAGTCGATTGTCACTTTAACATTGCAGCTCCAACCCCCCCCCCCCCCTCCCCCACTCCAAACCTGAGAGGGGGAAGGGGCCATAGA
>BOPN01000979.1:145609-148109 GCA_017312705.2 Penaeus japonicus
CCCATTATTACCACCACCCCTTCTTTTTAACTCTTTTTTTAACCCCTCTCCTCACCCTTCTACCCCCACCCCCTTTCCAAACCAACCCCCTTACCACTCCAACCCCCTCTTCCAAAACCAACCCCCCTACCACTCCACCCATCCCCCCTTCTCCCCTCTCTCTCCCCCTCCTCCTCCACCAGACCACCCGAGCTATGCCTGCGACGCCCTCAAGTGTACGACGGGGGAGTGTGTCATGAAGGACTACATCTGCGACATCTCCAAGGACTGTCCGTTGGGAGAGGATGAAGCTAACTGTGGTAGGTGCTCGTCTATTCCTATTGATTATTGTTTCAATCTATTACTTTTTGTTTTTCATATATGGATGTTTATTTTTTATTTGTGTATATATGTTTATCGATTTATAGAGGTGATTCACTTTATTGCTTTATTTGTTTATCAAGCTTGCTTAATCATTTACTTATGTATTTATTTATTTTTTTAATTCCTTCTCCCATCCTCTCTGTTCCCCCCTCTCTCACTCCCCTTTCCTGTCACCCCTACTCTTTACTCTCTTTTTTCCTCTCTCCTATCCCTACCCCTTCCCCCTGTCACCTCTCTCTTGCCCTTCCTCTGCCCTTCCCCCTCCACTGCCCCCTTCAACTCATCCCTTCCACTCCCCTCCCCCTGCCCCCCTCTCTTGCTCTTCCTCTCCCCTTCCCCCCTCTCTTGACCTTCCTTTCCCCTTACACACTCCCTCTTCCCTTCCCCCTTCCCCCTTCCCCCTTCCCCCTTTCCCCTCGCTCCCTTACCCATTCCACCCCAACAGAAGACCTACCCAAGGGCGCTCGCTGTGACTTCGAGGAGGACTGGTGTGGATGGCACAACAGGATAAACACTGACGAGACGGATTTCAAGAGACATCGCGGGCCGACGGAAAAGGAGCACACGGCACCCAGCTTTGACCACACCTCCAAGAACCAGTCGGGTGAGTGGGGGGGGGGGAGGAAGGGAGGGAGGGACAGGGAAGGAGAGAGAGAGTGAGAGAGAGAGGGAGAGAGAGAGAGAGAGAGAGAGAGAGAGAGAGAGAGAGAGAGAGAGAGAGAGAGAGAGAGAAAGAGAGAAATGATAGAGAGAGAGAGAAAGAGAGAATGAGAGAGAAATAATGAGACACAGAGAGAGAGACTGATAGATAGAAAGAAAGAGAGTGAGAAAGAGAGAGACAGGTAGAGGCAGAGACAGAGACTAATAACTAGATAGAGATACAAAAAAAAAAAGAAATAAGAAATTAAAAAAAAAAAAAAAAACACGAATATATCTTCCTGCGGTGAAAACAGACCTAAAACACAACGCCACGACAGTAGATCCTTAAGTGGGTGTGTAATGTTGATTTTCTCGTCCCCGCAGGCTATTATTTGGTGAACATCCTCCCGAAAGAAGGTCGACTGGGTGACATGGCTGACGTCGAATCGCCTTACTTCGACCCACCCCCTTGTTACCATGGCAACCCCGACTCACCATACTACGAGTCTTGCAGGGTGAGTTTCTGTCGTTTTTTTTTTTCTTCTTCTTCTTCTCTTGCAGGAGAGGGGAGGGGGGAGGGGGGAGGGGACGGGAGAGGGGAGAGAATAGTGGTGAGGGGAGGAGACAGGACAGGGGAGAGGGGGAAGGGGAACTGAGAGGAGAGGGGAGAGGACAGGAGTGGGGTGAGGAGGGGAGGAGAGAGGGGGAAAGTCAAAGGGGAAGATAGGACAGAAGGGGAAGGGGGAAGAGAGGACAGAGACGAGGAGAAAGCCAGTAGAGAAGAGAGCAGAAGGGAGGGGGAAATCAGAGGAGAAGGGGAAGAAATAGGGAGAAAAAAAAGGGAAAGGAAACAGAGCGAAAGGGTAAAAGAGGAAGGAAGGGGAGAATCAAAAGGGAGAGGGGGAGTGACAAGCCTAATGGGAGAGGAAAATGGGAAGAGGGGGAAAGACCAAGGGGAAGAAGCAAAGGGTCCAGGAGTTTCCTTTTCATATTGGGATCGTGGTGCCAAGAGGAAAAAAAACTAAATAATTTGGTTTACAAGTTTCATATGCATATACAGTTTTAATTAGTCTTTTTTCATGTATCTATATTTACCTGTATACTTGTACAGATATCTATGTCTATTTTCATAAATGTCTGAGCATCTATGTGTCTTATAAATTTATTTTTGTATCTGTTTTTCTGACCAGCCCTCCGTCTTTCTAGAAAACTAGTTGCATCTTTATCTATTTATCTATCTGTTAATATATCTTCATCTCTCTCTCTCTGTGTCTCTATCTCTCTCTCTCTCTCTCTCTCTCTCTCTCTCTCTCTCTCTCTCTCTCTCTCTCTCTCTCTCTCTCTCTCTCTCTCTCTCTCTCTCTCTCTCTCTCTCTCTCTCTCTCTCTCTCTCTCTCTCTCTCTCTCTCTCTCTCTCTTTTTCTCTCTCTCTCTATTTCTATCTTCTATCTTTCTATCTATCTTTCTCTCTATCTATCTCTCTTTCTCTCTATCTTTC
>BOPN01000979.1:163109-166480 GCA_017312705.2 Penaeus japonicus
GATTATCATCATTATCATTATCAAGATAATAATGATAATTTAAAAAATTATAAGAGTAATGATGATAATGATAAAAGATGATGATGATAATGATAACAATGATAATAATTATCATGATAACAGTAATAATAATAGTATGAACATGATAATAATGTCAATGATGAGGAGGAAAATTTAAATGAAAATAATAGTGACAATAATGACAGTAATAACAGTTTTGATGATAATGATAATGAAACTGAAAATGATAATCATTGTCATTATCATTGTTGTTATCATCATTCATATTGTTATCATCATTATCATTGTTATTGTTATTGGCATCGCCAATGAAATATTTATAAGAAACAAGACCTAGTAAACAATTAAACTTCTAAGCAAAGTCACTCTGTGTAAAGTTAGCACAGCCCATAAGTCAGTGAGTCAGTCTGCTGTTGTTTTAACCTTTCACTATCAAAACATTTATGCAAATTATCCAAAGTGGAGAAGAGGTTGTTCAGTACAAATCATTTATTAAAGCTCTTACAGTAGTTATAATAGGTTTGCTATTACTATCATTACTCTCTCGTCCGTCATTACGTAGTTCAGGTATTTTTTAAACTAATGACTGTTTTCTCGTTCCCTATATATGTTTTAAATAATACGTGAGTGATTTTGAATAAATCTGATATCATCGATTAAAGACAAACTATATAATTTTCTTGAAACACCTGTTTGTTATGAATACACCATATCCATTCAGAAAAAAATGTATTCATAATTGTAGTGAGCCAGCTGATCTTGGCATGACAATGCCATGTTTAGTGAAAGAAAAGCTATTGCAATATCACCGAAGAATGATTTTGATTGAATTCATTATAAACAGTCAAAAGGAATACGGTTTCATAGAGCCGATTGATTTTGAATACGTAACATCCAGTAAAAGAAAATGAAATAAGCAATTCTATAGAATCACATGACTTTATATCACTACATTATTTTCACCTCAAAGAATATTGACATTTTATCGAAACAGCACACTTCCTTGAACTGAGCTATAACTGAGGTTACGAGACTAGGTTACGCCGAGAATTTCCGAAGCACTATCTCTATTCACGTTTGAGGCCGGCTATAAAAGAGGTGCACTTTACAACCTACTCTATACTATAAACTTGTTATGGGAGAGGTTGCTACAGAAAGCCAGCATTCCTCTGTGTTCAGTATAAGACGACATGGAAAGATATCGTTTCCACGCCACAAAATGGTTCTCTAGTCAACACGAACTTTTGTAACTTGTTTCACTTACGGTTTTGATGCGTAGTTGGGTTGTTTCGTGCATCGTATTAAAGGCTGCAACTGCAAGTACCGTATTGTTTTCGGTATACCGAACTCTTTTATATGATCATGAAGAGAAAAATAAGAAATTTCTCCAAAAGACATAAAAGCGGCTACAGCACACGGATATTTCTTATACATACAATTCAAAGTCTGTTAAAAGAGAGAGAAGCATCTAAATCACAAGTAAACGAGGCAATAAAAGTTCATCTATTAATCTTTTTTTATTTCCCTACCGCAATAGTCAATATTTGAACGTGACCTGATCTGACCCGAAATGACCTTTCTTTGTCCCTTCGTACAGGTGTCCCTCCAGAAGCACTGATTTGTCCCGTGCCTCCTGCGACAGATGAAGCACCAAGTAAGTCTCTTATTGTACTTAAATTAATGTTAATTTCTTGTATTAGAAATAAAGTGTTTAATTGGTTTCAAATTCCTTCTATATACTTTTCAATCTCCTTGTCGATTGCAATCTGTCTATGACGATATTTTGCTTTATTTTGGCTTTGACGAAGCGACACGTTTTATGATGTAATCATTCTTTTTTTGTAATCTTTTCCCCATTTTTTTAATATGTGTCTGTTATAAACCGTTATTGTTACTTTTTATATTTCATCATAGTAATAAGAAATCTCAGTGATAATTATCCAAAGAGAGAGTGAGTGAGTGGGAGAGAAAGAGTGAGTGAGCGTGTGTGAGAGAGAGTGGGGGAGGGGGGGGGGGGTGAGCAAGTGAGAGAGAGAGGGGGAGAAGCAGAGAGTGAGTGAATGAGCGAGTGAATCGAGAGAGTGTGTGTGTGAGCGAGAAAGTCAATGAGTGAGTGAGAGAGAGAGAAAGAGAAAGTGAGCGAGTCAGTGAGTGAGCGAGTCAGTGAGTAAATGAGAGAGAGAGAGTGAGTGAGTAAGTGAGAGATAGATAGAGAGTGAGTGAGAGAGAGAGAGAGAAAGAATATAAAAAGACATAAATTTCAATGACCCAAAAGTAGTAGTTAAGTAAAGGGAACAAAAATAATATACATAGGAAGATGAGGGTAAGGATTGTGAGAGGAATACAGAAAATAAAGGGAAGAAGATATATAGAGAAGACCAAATAAAAACAGAAAATCCAAATAACGGCGAAAAGTTCCGGCAGCATAAGAATGGTCGAACAGGTAGTATTCTTCATATATATAGGTTCATACATCATTCACCATAGTTATTGTTATTGGCTTATGGCAAAACCATTCAACATTAAGCTCTCGTATTTCTACTTCTCCAGATTATTGGTTCTATTGATATCAAATGTCTGCAACTTATAAGGTTCTACAATTGAAAGTAGCAAGCAGTACCCACCAACCGACCCAATAAGTATAGTTCATGTCAAAATGAGTGTTGCAGATATTGACGATCAACATGTTTCAGCAACATGTTTCAGGTCGAAAGGTCAAATTAGGACTGTCGTGGTACGGAAAATCATTGCCTTTTAATAAACTTGACCATGGTTGATAATGTAAATGAATGGATAGACAGAGAAATAAATAGCTAGATCTATGAATAGATATATGCATAAATTAATAACAAAAAGAGCTAGATACAGGAGAGAAAATGAAATGAAGACCAACCACGAATAAAAATAAATGTTTATGTAGGTAAAAAAAAAATAATAATGATAATAATGAGATGATCTGAACAAGACCTAATATATTTTAACCAGATCCAACATAAAAAAGATATATATATATCATAATGACAACTAGACAAAGACAAAGATGGAATAGATAAAAGGGCGAAGTGAAGGTTTGGAAGAGACGAAACAAAGGTAAGAACAAAGCAGCATGTGAGTGAAAGTGATGATAAATTCCGCGTGGTCCGTCTGTCAGCATCGTTATTAGCTATCTGAGGCCCGGAGGGAGTGACTGGTCAGGAATTGTTGGACAATTTCATATTTCTGCCCTGTCCTCTCTTTCCCTCTTTCTGTCTGTTTGTTTTCTCTCTCTCTCTCTCTCTTTCTCTCTCTCTCTCTCTCTCTCTCTCTCTCTCTCCATATATCTATCTGTCTATCTATCTATCTATATACAT
>BOPN01000979.1:168202-173202 GCA_017312705.2 Penaeus japonicus
GAGAGAGAGAGAGAGAGAGAGAGAGAGAGAGAGAGAGAGAGAGAGAGAGAGAGAGAGAGAGAGAGAGAGAGAGAGAGAGAGAGAGAAAGAGAGAGAGAGAGAGAGAGAGAGAGAGAGAGAGAAAGAAAGATATATAGATTGATAGATAAATAGAGAGAGAGATAAAGAGATAGACATATAGATGGAGATAGACGGATAAATATATAGGGATAGATAGATAGATAGAACAATAGATAGATACATAGATAGATAGATAGATGGAGATAGATGGAAATATATATATAGGGATAGATAGATAGATAGATAGATAGATAGATAGATAGATAATTAGATAAATAGATAGATATGTATATAAACACAAACACATGCACACGTGCATAGATATACAAGCCTTTCAACAACAACAATTAGAACATCCCCTCAACCTTTCGGCATATATCTCCCTCTCCCTCCACCCCCCTCTTCTCCCCTACCCACCGCCCAACCACCTCCACCCACACTCAGTCTTTGAAGGATCTTGTCTCCTTAAGGCTTATCCAAGTTGAATCGAGATCATGTTACTTGGAGCAGTTGTATCTTGTTATCTTGCTCTTGTCTTACAAGGGGGAGGGGCGAAGGGGGGGGGGCGAAGGGGAGGGGCGAAGGGGAGGGGCGAAGGGGGAGGGAAGGGAAGGGGGAGGGAAGGGAAGGGAGTGACCGCACTCTGACAAATCTTCATTCGTAATCTAGTCTTAAGATTAGAGGGTGAGGGAGAGTGGGGGTGAGATAGAGATAGAGAGAGAGAGAGAGAGAAAGAGAGAGTGACGGGGGGGGGAGAGAGAGAGAGAGGGAGAGAGAGACAGAGAGACAGAGAGAGGGGGAGGGGGAAAGTGAGAGAAAGGGGGGGGGGGAGAGAGAGAGAGAAACAGAGGCAGAGACAGGGATCGACAGAGACAAGGACAAAGACAGAGACAGAGAAATAGGGAAAGAGAGAAAGAGAGAAAGAGAGAGAAAGAGAGAAGGGGAGGGAGTTGTGAAGGGAGAGAAAACAGAAGATGGTGGGAGAGAGACAGACTAACTGACCAAGAGACTGGGAGAGAGTGAGGCATAGAGAAATAAAGGACTAAAATAGAGAGAGAAGGACAAGAGGGAGAGGGAGGATTAAAGGAAGGAGGTAGAGAGAAAAGGGGGGAGATAGAGAGAACACAAAAACATTTCTAAACAGAAGGAGCGAGAGAGAAAAAGATAGAGGATATATATATATATATATATATATATATATATATATATATATATATATATATATATATATGTATGTATGTATGTATGTATATATATATATATATATATATATATATATATATATATATATATATATGTATATATATATATATGAATATATATATATATATATATATATATATATATATATATATATATATATATATATATATATATATATATGTATGTATGTATGTATTTATGTGTGTGTGTATGTATAATAACGATTAACTATTATGATAAGGATACTGATAATGAGATTAATAGTAACAATGCTGATAATAATAATTTTAATAATGAAAATGATAATAATGATAAAAAAATCATGATAATGATAATGATAGTGATAATGACAAGAGTAATGGGAATAAGACTAATAATAATGATATCCATAATGTCTAAAATTATAAACATAGTAATAATGATAATAATGATAATGGCAATAGTAATATAATAATAATGATGATGGAAATGATAATAATAATGATTATGGAAATTATGATAATAGTAAAAATAACGATGATACTACGGGCTTATTCATCAAAAGTAGCTTATTCATCTCATAGGTCATATTCATTACAGTAACTTTATTCAGCCATGGGACTCATTTGTAACAATCACCACAGTTCATCTCATGGACCTTACTCATCTCAAAGACCTCACTCACCACAATGATTTCACTCATCACCGAGACCCAACTGATCACAAGGGGCTTACTCATCACAAAGACCTTACCCATCATAAGGAACTTGCTCATCGAAAAGGGCATACTCACCTCATGGTCCAGCCTCAACCCCCCCCCCTTTTTTTTTTTTTTTTTGGTCTTAAAATGGAAGCCTCTTTTACTGTCGACTCCAATGCCTTCCTTGGCCTGCTTCTGTCCCGAGGGAAAGGGGAATCCCCTGAGTTGCAGAGGTTGCATTATCTGTGCAATATGAAGGAAAGAGCTCTGCCAACTCTATGGACATTTTTATCATCATTAGCATTGCTGTTATTATCTCTGTCTTTGTTATTGCTATTGCTATTGTTACTACTGATATTAGTATGTTTTTTGCAATATTGATAGTTATTATCATTGTTATACATGTATAGATAGATAGATAAATATGGTTATGCACTAACATAGTTCATCTACACTTTCTTCGTTCTCTCTTCTCTCCTCTTCCACTCTTCCTCCTTCTCCCTTTCTTCCTCCCCTTTTCGAGCCATCAGCTTTCCATATGGTCCGATTGTATAATAAGCCGAGACACGAATCGCAGGACTAATCCATAGGTCTAATCCTGGGATAATCCTCATAGAATCCTAGGAGCGCGTGAAGGGACATATTTGGACATATCTAATGCCTTGTCTCTTTGTTTGTTTGTCTTTTTGCGTTTACCGATTCGTTTCTCTCTTTCTCTCTCTTTCTTTTTGGTATATTTGCTTATTTGTTTCAATAACTTGTTTTATTTAGTTATTGGCTTATCCTTCCTATTTTCTTGTTTATTTTCTGTTTAATTGATTATTCATTTACTTGTTTAACATTAATTTGTTTGATCGTGTATTTTCATTTACTTTATTAGTTTTTTTTATCATCTTTGTTTTTACTTTACTTATCTGCTTATATATTTGTTTGAATTTGTGTTTTATCTGCCTAATTCCTTTACTTTATTTTTTCCTTGCTCACTTTATGACTATGTTCATATGTTTATCTATCTATCTATCTATTTACTTATTCATCATTCATTCTTATACCTCGTTTCTTCCATTACTCTTACTATTGTTATTACTATCACTCTTGCTATCACTACCACTGCCTGTTCCAATCGGCAAGAAAGAGAGCGTAACTCTCGCGACCAGCCAACCGCGCAAAGTAATTAAGGAAACTTCCGTGCCACCCATAACCAAAACATTTGCCAACATCTCGCTGACAACATCAAAGCACGCGACCGCCTGGCCAGAGGGCCTCCCGCAGCGAAATCAGCTGGGAGGGAACACCAATCTAGTCCTATGTATAACATATATTTGTTTCCCTCTGGAGGCGCAGCGGGAGATGAGGGGAGGCGGGGGAGAGGGTGGGAAAGGGGGTGGGGGGAGAGGGTGGGAAAGGGGGTGGGGGGAGTGGGGGAATGGGGTGGGGAGAGTGAGGGAATGGGGTGGGGGAGTTGGGGAATGAGGTGGGGGAGGAGGTGGGGAAAGGGGGGGGAAGGGAGGAACTAGGGAGACGGGGGGAGGTAGGAAGAAGGAGCATTTTGGGAGGGGGAGGGGGGAAGAAAGGAGCTAGGGGGGGAGGTTAGGGGGAGGGGGATGAAAGGAGCTAGGGGGGGAGGTTAGGGGGAGGGGGGAAGGGAGAAGTTGAGAGACTGAGAGGGAGAGGAGAAAGGGGGTAGGGAAGTGTTCGGAAGACGAAATAGAAAGAGGGGAATAGGAGTCTAGGGGAATCATGTAAAGATGAGGGGAGATGGAAGAGGGGGTCTAGGGGAGGGGAATAGGAATTTGGGGAGATAAGGAGAGGGGAAAGGGGAGGAGGAGTTGAGAGAGAAGAGGAAAGGAAAACAGAAGATTTAGAATAAGAATGGCACAGGGAAAAAGGATATATCATCAGTACCATTAGTTATCGCCATTAATATCACCTTGTTATCATTATCACTAACAGCATCATCATCCTACTTGTTTTTTATATAATACATATTTTTAACTCTTTGCAAAGTGGGGGGAATATCTGATTTTAAGTGTGTATGTCATCACAAACATAAGTTTATAAACCTTCCTTGACATGTTGCTAACCGGATGCTGAATCAGACGATCAAGTTTGTCTCATCCTTCAGTGAACATCTCTAATCACATTCCTTGAGACGATCTTAACGATTCGCTGAGATATACGGGGGAAAAAAGGGAGGAGGGGGGGGGGGGACATCTTCCTTCGGACGTTCTTAAGGATTTGCTAAGATATAAAGGGAGCAAAAAAAAGGGAAGGGGACATGCTTCTGTACTGAGTTTATCCCCCGACATCCAGGCGACGTTGAGACCATTAGTTTTATAGTTGGTCGCCCATTACGCAGAGAGGAATGTACGTTCTTTGGTCTTTGCGGCCGGACGAGGGAGCGAAAGGGATAGGGGGGGGGGGGCTAGGGAGGTGGAGGGGATGAGAAGGGGAAGGGGACGGGAAGAGGGCTAGGGAGGGAGGGGGATGGGAAGGGGAAGGGGATGGGAAGAGGGCTAGGGAGGGGGAGGGGATAAGAAGGAGGAAGGGGGGTGGGAAGAGGGGCTAGGGAGGGGAGGGGATAAGAAGGAGGAAAGGGGGGGTGGGAAGAGGGGCTAGGGAGGGGGAGGGAGGGGTTAAGAAGGAGGAAGGGGGTGGGAAGAGGGCTAGGGAGGGGGAGGGGATGAGAAGGAGGAAGGGGGTGGGAAGGGGTTAGGGAGGGGGAGGGGGATAAGAGGAGGGAAGGGGGTGGGAAGAGGGCTAGGGAGGGGAGGGGATAAGAAGGAGGAAGGGGGGATGGGAAGAGGGCTAGGGAGGGGGGAGGGGATGAGAGAGGGAGGAAGGGGGTGGGAAGAGGGTTAGGGAGGGGAGGGATAAGAAGGAGGAAGGGGTGGGAAGAGGGCTAGGGAGGGGGGAGGGGATAAGAAGGAGGAAGGGGATGGGAAGGGCTAGGGAGGGGAGGGGATAAGAAGGAGGAAGAGGGGGGGGGGGTGGGAAGAGGGCTAGGGAGGGGGAGGGGATAAGAAGGAGGAAGGGGGTGGGAAGAGGGCTAGGGAGG
>BOPN01000979.1:208202-213202 GCA_017312705.2 Penaeus japonicus
GGAAGAGGAGAGGAGGGGGGCTGAGAGGAGAGAGTGGGAGAAGGAGGAAGGAAAGGGGTGAGTGGAGGAGGGGATGAGGGGGGAAAAGGAGGGGAAGGGGTTGCAGGAGAGGGGGAAAGATTAAGTAGAAAAGGAGAGGGGAAGAGTTCAGAGGGGAGAATCGAGAGGGTTACAAAGAAGGGGGGCGGAATGAGACGAGGGGATGGGGGGTGCAAGAGATGATATATAGGAGAGAGTAAGAAGGGATGCAGTACGAGAAGGATAAAGGGGAGCAGAGAGGTGGGGGAGAGAAGGAGGAGAGAGAGAGAGAGATATTCCAACTTCCTATGCGGGTTCGAAGAACGCAATAAACAGAAGCGATCATCCTGCCCTCCTAACATACACACACACACGTACTCACCTACTCATCCCTCCTCATCTTCCTACTCCTGCTACTCGCACCTTACTCACCTTCACTATTTTACTCATCTTACTCGTCTTCCTTCCTTCTATGATCATGAAGGCACTAGGATATCAAGGGCCTCCCTCTTTCCCTCCCTCCCTCCTCTTCGCTCGTTTTCCTTAACTCTCTCTGTTGTTCAACCTTCCCTCTTTGTAACACCTTCCTTCCCTCCCTCATTTCCTCTCCCCCTCCTCCCTCTGTCTTTCAACCTTTCTCTCTCTCCCTCCCTCCTTCTTCCCTTCCTTCCCTCCCTCCTTCTTCCCTTCCTTCCCTCCCTCCCTCTTCCCTTCCCTCCCTCCCTCTTCCCTTCCCTCCCTCCCTCTTCCCTTCCCTCCCTCCACACACGCAGTGAACCAGCCACAAACCCCAACCCACTAACTCACAGAGCCATGTGCCTTTGAGACGGTTCGCATATATTAAATTCCACCTCATACAGATTGCGAAAGACATGTGCCTGTGATATACGCGGTCTCTGCTTAACCCAGGGATAATTTTTTCTCTTTCCTCCGTGGATATGTGAGGGAGGAAGGAAGGGAGAATGTGAAGGAAAGAAGGAAATGAGAGATGGAAGGGAGTTGAGACAGGGGGGAGAACTGATGTCTTCTATTTTGCTCTCTCTCTTTCTTTCCCTTTTTTTCTGTTTCCTATATGTTCTCGTGTAGTATTTCTTTCTCTTTCTCTTCTTTTTTTTCGCGTTCTGTCTATTTCTCTCAAGGCATATTTCTCTTTCTCTCCCTTTTTCTCTTTCTGTCATATTATCTCCCTTTTTATCTTGGGTCTGTTTCTCTCCCTTTTTCTCTTGCGTCTCTTTCTCTCTTGGTATGTTTTCTCTCTCTCTCTCTCTCTCTCTCTCTCTCTCTCTCTCTCTCTCTCTCTCTCTCTCTCTCTCTCTCTCTCTCTCTCTCTCTCTCTCTCTCTCTCTCTCTCTCTCTCTCTCATCTTCTACCCCTGCCTATATATATATGTGTGTGTGTGTGTGTGTGTGTGTGTGTGTGTGTGTGTGAATGTTTGTGTACATCCATCGATCAATCCTCTTCCATATCTACATCTTTATTTCTCCTCCTCTCATCCCTTCATCCTCCTCCTTCTCCTTCCTTCACTACCCCCCCCCCCCCTCCACGCATGGCAACCAACAACAACAATCACAACAGTAAACCTTCCCTCGGGGTATTCTCTTTTCTTTCTTTTATTTTATTTTTTTCTCCTTCTCTCTCCCTTTCTTCTGTCCTTCACCTTTTCCTTTCTTCTTTTCGGGAATGAGGATACAATGCGATTCGTAATGGGGGAAGGGGGGGGAGGTGGAGGCGGGAGGAAGAGGAGGAGGGGAGAGGAGGAGGAGGAGGAGGGGGAGGAGGGAGGAAGAGGAGGAGGAGGAGGAGGGGGAGGAGGGAGGAAGAGGAGGAGGTGGAGGCGGGAGGAAGAGGAGGAGGAAGAGGAGGAGGGGAGAGGAGGAGGAGGAGGAGGGGGAGGAGTGGGCAGGAGGGAGAAGGATGAGGATGGGGGAAGAGGAAGAGGAGGGAGGAGGAGGAGGAGGAGGAGGGGGGGAGGGGGGAGGAGGAAGAGGAGAAGGAGGAGGGGGGTAAGTATCTCAGACATGAATTCCAGTAAATCTATTTCGTCTTTTTCGTCCCCTCCCTCCTCGTCTTCTTCACCCTTTTCCTCCTCCTCCTCCACTTCATCGTCTTCTATTTCGTCTTCCTCCTCCTACTAATTGTCGTCGGCGTTGCCCTTCTCACCCTCCTTCTCCTCCTTCTCGTCTTCCCCCTCTTCCTAGCCTCCCGCTCTTACTCCTCCTCGTCGTCTTCTTCTTCTTCTTCTTCTTCCTATTTCTCATCCTCATCCTCTTTCATCTCCTCGTTTTCTTTTTCCTTCTTTCTCCTACTCCTCGTCCTCTTCCTCCTCGTCCTCATCCTCCTCGTCTTCATCATCTTCTTTTTCCTCATCCTTCTCCTCTTCATCTTCTTCGTTTTCCTCTTCCTCGTTCTTCTCGTCTTCTTCATCTTCCTCCTCCTCTTCCTCCTTGTCCTCCTCCATCTCTTCTTCTTCTTCTTCTTCTTCTCCCTTCTCCATGTCCTTCTACATCCCCTCTTCTTCTTCCTCTTCCCCCTCGTCCTCCTCCTCCTCTTTTTCTTCTTCTTCCTCTTCCTCCTTGTCGTCCTCCTCCTCTTCTCTTTCCTCTTCCTTTTCCTCCTCGTCTTCCTCCTCTTCCTCCTCATTCTTCTTGAAGAATCAAAATAAAACTAATAGATAAAATGGAATAGTCTGAGGTGAATTTTGGGGGACGTCCTGCCAGGTGACCTCCCCCAGCTTCCCTGATTTTCTCCCCTCCTAGGCCCGCTTCTCTGTATCTATCCTGACATCTAACCCCTACCACCCTTTCCCTACCCCCTACCCATCCCTATCCCCTTCCTCTGCCCTCCCACTACCCCCTACCACCCTTTCCCTACCCCCTACCCATCCCTATCCCCTTCCTCTGCCCTCCCACTACCCCCTACCCCATTCCTCTGCCTCCTATGCTCCCCCTCCCTCTCCCCCCGCCCCGCTAACCCCACGCGCTCTTTGGCTGTCTGTTGCTCTCTTTGCCTTCGTCTTGTTGTTTTTGGCCTTCGTCTCCTCCTTTTATTCGAATTTGCTTCTTGTTTTACTTTTTTTCTTTGGCTTTATTTTCTTTGGGGAAGAAGGAGAGAGAGAGAGAGAGAGAGAGAGAGAGAGAGAGAGAGAGAGAGAGAGAGAGAGAGAGAGAGAGAGAGAGAGAGAGAGAGAGAGAGAGAGAGAGAGAGAGAGAGAGAGAGAGAGGCATCCTTCCCACCCTCCCATTATCCTTCCCTCTTTCCTCACCACCCGCCCTCCCACTCTCCTTCCCACCCTTTCTTCTTCCATCCTTATTACTTCTTTCCCTCCTTCCTTCCCCCCCTCCCCCCCCCCCTCTCCTCCTTCTTCCTTACCTTTTCCCTCCTTTTCTGAGAATCTAAGAGAGAGAAAGAGGATAAGGCACCCTACCTCCCTCCCACCTTCCTTCCCTTCCTCCTTCCACCTTCTTTACCCCCTTCCCCCTACCTTCCTAACCCCCTTCCCCCCTCCACCTTCCTAACCCCCTTCCCCCCTCCACCTTCCATACCCCCTTCCACCTTCCATACCCCCATTCCCCCCTCCACCTTCCATACCCCTTTCCCCCTACCTTCCTAACCCCCTTCCCCCCTCCACCTTCCTTACCCCTTTCCCCCCTCCACCTTCCATACCCCCTTCCCCCCTCCACCTTCCTTACCCCCTTCCCCCTACCTTCCTAACCCCCTTCCCCCCTCCACCTTCCATACCCCCTTCCCCCTACCTTCCTAACCCCCTTCCCCCCTCTACCTTCCATACCCCCTTCCCCCTACCTTCCTAACCCCCGCACCGCCACCCTCCCACCTCATTCTAATAAGCCGTATCACCCCTTCCTCCCTCCGCAGACGTCGGAGCAGCGAGACATCTGCAACAAGAAGGGTCCCCCCGACCTGGACGGCTTCGACAACCCGAGCGCCCGGGTTCGATTGGAGTCCGTTTTCAACCAGGGCGGTGGTGGAGGCGGTGGTGGCGCCTCGTACGTCTTTATGGTGAGTATGGTGGTGATGTTATTGTTGTGTTTGGTTGGTTGATTTTGGTTGATTTTATTTTGATTTTTTTATCTTTTTCTTTCATTTTTTTTCTTGGTTTTATTTTTCATTCTTTTTATTTGCTTCATATCTTTTCTTGATTTTATTTATCTTTTCTTGATTTTTTTATCTTTCTCTTCGTTTTCTTTATCTTTTTCTTTACTATCTTTGCCTTTTTTCGTGATTTTCTATACCTTTTTATTTACCTTGTCTTTATATGCTTTATCATTTTCTTAAATTTTCTTATTACCATGATATATACTATTATTCTCTTTTAGGTTATGTAAGATTGATAATTATTCACTATATTGCCATCTATTTCATCACCATCATTACACTATCATTGTCATTATAGCTATTGTATATCTTGTACCATCTTTGTTGTATCATCCTTATTATTGTTTGTAAATTCAATTCGAAACCTGTCTATGGATCTTAGACAAGGTCGGATAAGTATAATTATTATTATCATTATTAAGACTAAATCCAACTGATTGCTCTGGATGTGGTCATTATTATTACTAATGATGTTGCTATTTTTGTTGTCTTTATTTTTGTCGTCAATAATATTTTCATCTCAACCATTATCATTATGATTATTTAGTCTTATTCTTTTTCCTTCTCTCTTTCTCATTTTTTCTCTCTCTATCTGTCTATCTATCTATCTATCTATCTATTTCTCTTTCCTTATCTCTCTTTCTCTCTTTCTCTCTCTCTCTCTCTCTCTCTCTCTCTCTCTCTCTCTCTCTCTCTCTCTCTCTCTCTCTCTCTCTCTCTCTCTCTCTCTCTCTCTCTCTATCTCTCTCTTTCCCATTTTCTCTCTCTCTCTCAGTCTCTTTTAGAGTCTCGCTTTATGTATTTATCTATTTGTCTGTCTATCTATCCATTTGTATATATTGTACTTACAGTGTTGTCGTACCATGTGG
>BOPN01000979.1:220702-225702 GCA_017312705.2 Penaeus japonicus
GTAGATAAGACTGAGGCACCATCCTCATTAGCAATGTAAACAAGCTCTTAATCTCACCCAACTACTTCTCGATCAAGACGAGACAAACGGGGTGGGTGGGGGTGGGGGCTATTGATAAACCAAACCTTATATTTACAAAATTGCTGCTGACAAAATGCTGAGCTTTTGGAACCTCTATAAACGCCATCCCAAAGAAAGAAAGAAATCTCTCCATGCTGTAACTTGCAAGAGGATTAAAACTGCCCGTATGGTCGAGAGAAAAAGGTTTTTCCGTCAGAACTCCCTTGTCGCTGAGAGGCAAATAAAGACTGCCGGAGTTGCGTTAACCACCAGCAGATGTCAATAGGGCCATGGGACCCGACAGAATTTGTTATCATACGTTAAACAAATGTGCTCCACATTGTATTTCTCTTTTCATTTTTCCAAGCACGCTTCAGAAAACGTCTTGGTTTATGGAAGAAAGCGAATAGTGTCTTCAACTTTAGGAAAAATAGAAAAATAAAACGGTAAACGACTTGTTTAGTACAAGACAGTTTGGACAGTCGTAGAGTTCAGCAGATACCTTTGTCATTGCACTCGATAAGAATGTGGCATGAGGGCACAGCATCGCGGCATAAATAATTGAGAGCAACTTGGCTATGGGTCCAGTGAATTTCCCATCCAGTCAGGTGTGCCAGAAGTGTCCACTCTTAATCCTATCCTGAAACCCATCCATGAAACTTTAAAATCAACTAGTCACAGTAGTACCAAGGCTACATAATTTCTTGAGGCTATAAATGTTATTCCAACAAATCCATCAAAATCAACAAGAAATGAAACGTGTAAACTAATAAGATCCTCACCAAAACCAACCACCCTAAATATCAGCACAGGGTACAGCAAGAGAGTTCGCCTTTATATGTCGCATACAATTTAAGGTCTGTTCTTTATGGAATATTCAACCCTTGCCTGGCTGCCTACCCCCCCCCCCCCACCTTCCACCCGGCCATTGTCCTGCAAGATTCACAAACAACGCCTCGGTGCAAGACGAATGTTGCCAGATCTCGGACTAAACAATTGCTGGGTCTCTTTGCAAGGACGCTATATGCACTCTCTCCTGCCTAGCCATTCTAGAATAGGGAACACCTCAGTCTTACGAACTAAGCTTTTTCACTTAGACACTTAATTAAGCAACAATTCAATTCAGCTTTACATCTAAGGCCGCCTAGTTAATTCAGTTCACGTGTTAGATTTTGTTTGCTTTAATCAACTTTTATTAGAAATGCTTTATAAAACAGAAAACTTTACCTTCATCGCAATAAGAAGAACACAAGTAGAAAGATAAGGAAAATATATCTCAACCCATTAAAGATAACGTTTTTGAAGAGAAACAGAGCAAGAGAGAAAGAGGGGAGAGAGAGAGAAACAAGAGAAAGTCGAGGGTAAGAAAAGACTATGGTAAGAGAGAGAGAGATAGGGAGAGAGAGAGATAGAGAGAGGGAGAGAGAGAGAGAGTTAGAGAAAGAGAGGGAGAGAGAGAGTTAGAGAGAGAGAGGGAGAGAGAGAAAGAGAGTTAGAGAAAGAGAGAGAGAGAGAAAGAGAGTAAGTCGGGGGTAAGAAAAGATAATGGTAAAAGAGAGAGAGAGAGAGATAAAGAGAAAGAGAATAAGAGAGAACGGGGGTAAAGAAAAGACTGAGGTATAAGAGAGAGAAAGAAAGAGAAAGAGAGACAGATAAAGATAAAGAGCACAAGGGAAGAAGAGACGAAAAAGAGAGAGAAAAAAAGGGAGAGAGAGAAAGAAATAGGGTTGGGATTATTAGTGCCTCAACTAATTAATGAAAAACAATTAATAACCTCTTACTTTTTGCCTACAAAGAGAACGTCATTCATACATACATATATACATACATACACACATACATACATACATGCATGCATGCATATATACATATATACATACATACATACATACATACATACATACATACATACATACATAAATATATTCATGCATACATACATACATACATACATACATACATACAAACATACATACATATATATATATATATATATATATATATATATATATATATATATATATATATATATATATATATATATATATATATATATATATATATATATATATATATATATATATATATATATATATAGCTACATACAATACATACATACTGTACATATATACATACATAAACATATAAAAGAGAGAGTGAGAAAGAGCGAGAAAAAGAGAGGGAGAAGGAGAGAGAGAGAGAGAGAGAGAGAGAGAGAGAGAGAGAGAGAGAGAGACTATGATAAAAGAGAAAGAGATAGGGAGAGAGAAAGAGAGATAGAGGGTGGGTTGACTGACAGACAGACAGGCAGACACACAAACAAACAGACACACAAACAAACAAACAAACAGATACACAAACAAACAAACAGACAAAAAAACAGACAACGACAAACAAACAGACACACAAACATACAAACAAACAGATACACAAACAAACAAACAGACAACGACAAACAAACAAACACACAATGCGCTCATCTTTATCGGATTTCGGATTTACCATCTAGAGGAAATTCCATTCTATTGCTATAATGTGTAAGGAATAAGTACAATAATGACAGTCTAATCGGCATTAAATGTAAAAAACACGCACGGAAGAGACAGCTTAGAAAAATAATGACAATAGATAAACATGAAAAAAAAACGCTGGACAAAAGGAAAAAGACTATTTTCCAGAAAAAAAAAAAATATATATATATATATGCTCCGTAGGGAGGATTGACCGCTATCTCAATTCAATATCAAGTCGGTAAGAGGCAGCTGTCAGAAGAAATCAGGGGCCGTATAAGCAATCTCCCTGATAGAACTTTTGAGCTTTTGTATATACCGTGTGTGTGTAGGGGGGGGGGTGTTTGTATGTGCGGGTGTGTTTGTATGTGTGGGTGTGTGTGTTTGTATGTGTGGGTGTGGGTGTGTGTGTGTTTGTATGTGTGTGTGTGTGTGTGTGTGTGTGTATGTGTGTGTGTGTGTTTGTATGTGTGTGTGTGTGTGTGTGTTTGTGTGTATGGCTGTGTGTTTGGATGTGTGTGTGTGTGTGTGTGGGTGTGTGTGTATGTGTGACATCGTGTATGTAAGAAGGAAATGATGAGAAAGACAACCAAACACAAAGAAAACAACAAAAAGAAAGATACTGTCAACCATGAATTTCAGACCGTGAAGAGCACCTCACCAAACTCCTTTCAGAAACGTTCCACAGCATAAACCCCAGTACGACCCATCCTTCCCTAAATAAACCTTACCAACGCCTCTATTTCCCAACAGCAAACAGCTTGAAATACTTTTCCTCGGTCTAAAGGAGACAAACACAACACTTATACCTAAATAACAGAAACGTACGCATATATATATCATAGAAACAGCAAACGAGAAGCGCTGTTTACACGTCATTTGAATCCTGAATATGATTGCTTCTTGATATCAAATAGCAATATTGTTACTACGGTTGACTGATTCTCCCACACGTATATGCAATATTGTTTCTGCAATAATGTTAATTGACCGATGTCAATGTGATCTCGTTTAAGAGGTGTGATTGATGGCATGGCATTGGTAACCGGTGATTGATATCTTTTGAAGGGTTACTTGAGACTGGTAACTGGTAACTGGTGATTTGTTACTGGTGACTTGTAACTGATAACAAGAATGTGGTAAAATATAAGATACTAGGTGACTGGTAACTGTTTTCTCTTGGCCCTCTTGACTGGTGATTTGTGATGACCGGTGATGAATTTTTGTCACCGGTTTTGTATTCCATGATAAAACGTTTCCAGGTAACATAAAACTGGAAAAAGAAATTTAAAAAAATAATTATAGGTTTGCGTTATCATTAGAATCTGAACTACTTTAATACTAGAGAGAGATCAACATTCAAAATTTAGATATTCAAAAACAAAATATGGAATATGAACCAGCTAAAGAAGTGAAACGTAACTTTAACAACTTGAAACTTTGTATTTCTTTCAAATTAATTCAAAGAAGAGATGAACCCGTCCCACAACTTAAACAAACAACTGCACTTCATAAGCAACACTTTCACTCTTGAAATAACAATTTCACTGCATAGGCAACCTTCACTCCTAAAATAATAAATTCACTCCATAAGCAACAACATCTCTTCTTGGAAAACTTCACTCCTTAGTCAATGAAGTTTTAATCTATTTTGTTCGCCTCACTGCATAACCTCATTAGATATTTACGTTTTACCGGCTTAAGGGAAGCCTATTGAAGGGTTAATAGGCTCCGGATTCATACTGTTAAAGGTCATGTTATTCTTAAGAAAATATTGGTAACTTCGTAAATCTTAGGTTTTTATTATGTATATGGGATTTTTTTTTTTTTTGTGAGTGCGTCTGTGTGTGCGTTTGTGGGTGTTTGTGTTTGTTTGTGTGTGTGTTTGTGTTTATTTGTGTGTGTGTGTGTGTGTGTGTGTGTGATTGTATGTTTATTTGTGTGTGTTTATGTGGGTGACTGTGTGTGCGATTGTGTGTTTGTGTGTGTGTGTGTGCTTATTTGCGCATATGTATGTGAGTGTATAATCGACCATTCACCCAAATGCTCACAAACCATCAATTTCTCATAAATAAAAAAATAATAATAATAATAATGATAATAATAATAAAACCCGTTTTTTTAATCCGCCATATTCAAAAAACAATTTCTTTAAACATGAAAAAATAAGAGTTCAGTCAATTCCCTCCCTCCTTCTATGAAAACTCCTAATGAAAAAGTAAAAAAAAAGACATAACATAAAAAAAAAAAAATCAGTAAGACAATTTAATCAACCATCATGATAAGAAAATGAAGTAAATAAGTGCCAAGGCAACTTCCCAAGGAATTTCCTCCTAGGCACAGGCCGCCCCCAAACGCCGCTGTAATGGCTAACACGAGGTAATGGCGATGACCTGATTGCACCGAGATTTAATCAGCAACCATTAATGT
>BOPN01000979.1:268202-270702 GCA_017312705.2 Penaeus japonicus
GATTGAGTTAAAGGTTACCGAAGGTTAGATAAATTGACAGACAGAGAAACGCACATATTTACGGAGAGGGGGAGGTGGTAAACAAACAGGAGGGTGGGGGGGGAGAAAGAGATAGGGGAGAATTCGAGAGGGAGTGAGGGAGAGGCGAAGGAGAGGGAGGAAGAGTTGGGAAGATAAGGAGAGAGAAAGGGGGAAGGAGGAAGGACAGGAGAACATAAATAGAGGGGAGGGGAGGGAGGAGAGGGAGGAGGGAGAGGGAGAGGAACAGAGGAGAGGATGAGAGAGGAGTATAACTGAGGGGGAGACACATACACAAAGAGAGGGAGGGGGAGAGAGGGGAGAAAAACACGGAAAGAGAGAGAGAGGGTTTAACAACATCGATAATCAAATCTTTTTCATTGTTGAAATAGTATTCCATCGATATATTTTTACTTTGTATGTAGTATGTTGACATTCCCGACGTTTGATCAAATACCACATAATATATACATGGAAAATAATATATATACATACATATATATTACATATATATATATATATATATATATATATATATATATATATATATATATATATATATATATATATATATACATATATATATATGCACACACACACACACACACACACACACACACACACACACACACACATATATATATATATATACATATATATGAAACTCCACAACGGCCGAAATTTGCGGCGTCAGACAAATTCGCTTTTAAAGGTCATGCAAATAATTGACTTGTCATAGTTACGTTCTTATCATTACTTTCATATGTACCTTTCTCTCTCTCTCTCTCTATCTATCTATCTATCTATCTATCTTACTGTCTCTCTCTTTCGCTCTCTCTCTCTTACACACACTCTCTCTCTCACTCTCTCCCTTTCTCCCTTTCTTTCTGTCCCTCACTCCCTCCCTCCTTTCCTCTCTCTCTCTCTCTCTCTCTCTCTCTCTCTCTCTCTCTCTCTCTCTCTCTCTCTCTCTCTCTCTCTCTCTCTCTCTCTCTCTCTCTCTCATTTTCTTCCTTCCTCCCTTATTCCCTTCCCCCCCCCCCCCTCACACACGCTCCCTCCCTTCATTCCTCCCCCCTCTTGCTTTTTGAGCATCTTTTCACTCACATTTTTTTCCATTTTTGTCTTTTAGGGTGACTGTGGTTGCGACTACATGTGTGTTTACCTGGACGAGAACCTCAGGGAAAAACAGTGCATCTGTGCTGAAAACTGGATTCTTAACACAGACAACTACACCTGCATCTGTAAGTATGAATATTCGGTCTGTGTATCTGTGTCATTCTTATCTGAATACTCATTTTGTGCCAGATTTCTTTTTATCTGAATGTTCGTTTTGTGTCAGATTTTTTTTATTTGAATATACTCATTGTGTTTTTTTTAATTCGAATTTATTGAACCTTCATTAAACCTGTGCAATATGACGTTGATGTTCTGTTATTTATTTGGTTTCCTTGCAACGCTTATTCAACTTTATACTTGATTACGTTAGAACTAACTGACAATTTAATGAATAAATGTATCCGTATATACTGTAGATACATACGAAGATCTGCGTCTGTCTACATAGACAGATAGACAGATAGGTAGGAAGGTATGGAGGGAGATAGATAGACAGATATACAAATAGATAAAGATACAAGCATAAATATATCATTATATACATACATTTTGATAAACAATAATGAATTTCTTTGTAGCCTCTATAAAACCAAGCGAATGGTGACTGTGCGAACCTATCAGTAATTATTAGATTATGTACTATAATGCATATTATGTCTGTGATATTTGTAGTGATATGTTAATCATTTTCATAGAATATAATTATTTTAATCTTTTATGATTCAACAACCTGTGAAATAGGTAAATGGATTCACTTTAAAATATAACAAATGAATTATACAATGTTCATCAAGTGTTTTTTTTTTTTTTTTTTTTTTTTTTTTTTTTCTAACCATTAATTTCAAGTTGATTTTGAATTTGAATGAATAGTATTTTTTTTTTTTAGGATTTGCATTAATTCATCCTTTATATATATATATCTATTCATTCATTTTGATTAAGCTTTGACATTTTTACTCTCCTCATTCCGGTCTGCGCTTCTATATAAATTCTCTCCCTACGTAGTTCTCTAAATATTTAAATGCCCGAAGCTCAAAGGAAACCGGCCTTTCATATTATTTTTTTCAAAAGCAGTTGTTGCTTGCAAAATAATCAAATTAGATACGGTCGGTAAACAACTCTCCTGGACCCTCTCTCTTTCTTTCTATCTCTTTCTCTCTTCCTCTCTTTTTACCTCTCTCTCTTACTCTCTTTCTTTCTAAATCTTTCTCTCTCTCTTCCTAACTCTCTTTCTTTCTAACTCTCTCTCGCTCTCTCTCTTTCTAACTATTTCTCTCTCTTTTTCTCTCTTTATTTCTGACTCTCTCTCTCTCTCTTTCTCTCTCTTTTTCTCTTTCTCTTTTTCTCTCTTTCTTTCTCTCTC
>BOPN01000979.1:275702-285702 GCA_017312705.2 Penaeus japonicus
ATGCCAGACACAAGAGATTCGTTTTAATACCAGGCACAAGAGATTCATTTTAATACCAGGCACAAGAGATTCGTTTCAATACCAGACACAAGAGATTCGTTTTAATACCAGACACAAGAGATTCGTTTCAATACCAGACAAAGAGATTCGTTTTAATACCAGACAAAAAGATTCGTTTCAATACCAGACAAAGAGATTCGTTTTAATACCAGACACAAGAGAACTATTTTTAATACCAGACAAAGAGATTCGTTTCAATACCAGACACAAGAGATTCGTTTTAATACCAGACAAAGATATTCATTTCAATACCAGACACAAGAGATTCGATTTAATACCAGACACAAGAGATTCGTTTTAATACCAGACACAAGAGATTCATTTCAATACCAGACACAAGAGATTCGTTTTGATACCAGAAAAAGAGATTCGTTTCAATACCAGACACAAGAGATTCGTTTTAATACCAGACAAAGAGATTCGTTTCAATACCAGACACAAGAGATTCGTTTTAATACCAGGCACAAGAGATTCGTTTCAATACCAGACACAAGAGATTCGTTTTAATACCAGACAAAGAGATTCGTTTCAATACCAGACACAAGAGATTCGTTTTGAAATACCAGGCACAAGAGATTCGTTTTAATACCAGGCACAAGAGATTCGTTTTAATACCAGACACAAGAGATTCATTTCAATACCAGACACAAGAGATTCGATTTAATACCAGACACAAGAGATTCGTTTTAATACCAGACACAAGAGATTCGTTTTAGTACCAGGCACAAGAGATTCGTTTTGATACCAGGCACAAGAGATTCATTTTAATACCAGGCACAAGAGATTCGTTTTAATACCAGGCACAAGAGGTTCGTTTTAATACCAGGTACAAGAGATTCGTTTTAATACCAGACACAAGAGATTCGATTTAATACCAGACACAAGAGATTCTTTTTAATACCAGACACAAGAGATTCATTTCAATACCAGACACAAGAGATTCGTTTTGATACCAGAAAAAGAGATTCGTTTCAATACCAGACACAAGAGAATCATTTTAATACCAGACAAAGGGATTCATTTCAGTACCAGACACAAGAGATTCGTTTTAATACCAGACAAAGGGATTCATTTCAGTACCAGACACAAGAGATTCGTTTTAATACCAGACAAGGAGATTAATTTCAGTACCAGAAACAAGAGAATCGTTTTGATACTAGACACAAGATAGGCTTTACGGATGGATAAAAAAAGAAAAAGACTGAAAAGGATAAAACACATAAGAAAATAAAAAAGAATATCAAAAGAAAGAAAATCGAAGAAAAATATATTCAAAACACACACACACAAGAAAGAACGCGTAAAAAGGGAACGTGTATATAAAACCAAAATAAAGAAAAGAAGGAATCGTAACAGAAAAAAACTGTACTATTGTTCAGACTGTAAGGAAATAGTTATACAAAAATGTACGAACGCAAGTGAATGTAAATTCATTCATTTTCATTGCTATTTGGATTCACGGAGGTTAAACGTTCTCAGAAAGGGTTACCAGTAATTGCTGTCAGTAATAACGAAGCCCTAGGTTGTTAGTCAGAGCTTAGGCATTAGGAATTGCTGGAATTGGGTGAATACATACGAGGCACAATGTTGAAACTCCAACAAATGTTAACGAGCATTCTATCAAGCCAAGGATTATATGATGCTCTCTACACCCTCCAAGTGTTATTTTTTCTCTTTTGTTTAGATATGGTTATTGTAAGCATTCGTGATTTTATTTCAGTCAAGGGATATATGATATTTATGTAGCGTATTGTAAAAGACCCTGGGCTGGTTTCTGGTAATACTTGCTTCCCATGGTAATGGACTCGCTACATGTATACACCTTTTATAACTACACACTCGCACACAGCTAAACACACATGAAAATACACGTTTACAATCGCACACAAACACGGAAAAATACACACTCGCTATCACCCACATCCACACTAAGATACACATCCACACACATGAACAACTACATGTAGAAATAACACATAGCCATATACATAAATCCACACAAAAGACACACTCGCTCACGCAAATACCAACCACACAAGATAACATCTATTATTCATAATTCTACAACCCAATCACACAGAATTTGAATTTCAAATTTCAAATTCAGATATTTTATTTAGACACTACTATTTTACCAAGGGTATATGACATACACATTGGGATCAGAGCCCGCTAAATCTAGAACTTTCCATCAGACACCCGATATTATCACTGGTTTTATACAATGGAGCATAGGGGGAAAGTTGAATATAAGGTATATTCAAAAAAAAAAAAAAAAACATATGTTTATACAAATAACACAAGTTGCTGTAAATTCAAGAAGGCGCATATGGCGTAGGGATATTAAAGAATATAATGTATGGAACAAAGGAATAACATATTAGATACATAATTCGTGTTCAAATATTAGATGTAAACAACAGAGGAGTAACAAATAAAGAAGTAGAACATAACCAAATACTATATACAGAAAAGAAGGGAGCATAAGGCAGAAACACTCGCTTTCAACGTCACACCGTCACACACATACATCCGGTCTCCAGACTCACAGCCATACACAAACATAGATATATACATACATACATACATACATTCCCATCAACACATTCTCATAACCCACCTACATATACACATCCAGTTTCCCTAACGTCTACAAACACATCCGGTCACCAACACTCACACTCTATACATACACAAACAACACATCTGAATACTCCCACACCCATACACATATCCGGTCCGCTTTGCAACGTACATACACACATCCGGTCTGCATTGTTACATTCACACACATTCACACACGTGCACGACACATGTTTACACTAAACACACCCGAACACACACACCAACAACCGTAGTACACGCACAATGCATCCACAACCTAACACACGCACCCTAACATATCCACATCCTGAACACACGCACGACACTAATACACGCACAACATATCCACGATCCTAAGAAATCCACAATTCAACACATGCACAGCAGGTCCAAAACCCTAACACATCCACAACCCTAACACATCCACAACCCTAACACATCCACAACCCTAACACACCCACAACACCCAACACATCCACACACACACACACCTTCAGACCCAGAGCCACGCCCGCATCCGTTTCCCCCACGCCCGCCCACGCACTGACCTTCCTCTTCCCTTCTCACACAGCGGAGAGCAGCAGCATCCTTTGGCACACCACGTACCCTATCGTGATCGGCCTCTTCATCTTCGTGATCATCATTATCTCCGCCACTTCCATCTGCTGCTGTGAGTATCATCGCCCTCTTCCTGGTGTTTGAGAAGGGGAGGGGGGAGAGAGAAAGAGAAGATAGATAGATAGAGAGAGGGGAGAAAGAGAAGATAGATAGAGAGAGAGAGAGAGAGAGAGAGAGAGAGAGAGAGAGAGAGAGAGAGAGAGAGAGAGAGAGAGAGAGAGAGAGAGAGAGAGAGAGAGAGAGAGAGAGAGAGAGAGAGAGAGAGAGAAAGAGAGAGAGAGAGAGAGAGAGAGATAAGATAGATAGATAGATAGAGAGAAAGAGAAAGAGAGAGAGAGAGAGAGAGAGAGAGAGAGAGAGAGAGAGAGAGAGAGAGAGAGAGAGAGAGAGAGAGAGAGAGAGAGAGAGAGAGAGAGAGAGAGAGAGAGAGATAAGATAGATAGATAGATAGAGAGAGAGAGAAAGAGAGTGAAAGAGAGAGAAAGAGAGAGAGAGAGAGAGAGAGAAATAAGCACACAGACAGATAGATAGGTAGATAGAAAGATAGAGTGGTAGATTAATGGATAAACGGATGGATAGACTAACAGATGAATATAGAAGTAAGATAAAAGACCAACACGCATCACCAGACAACACGAGGCAGAGCAATCGTATAAAGGCAAAGACCGCCTCATTAACAGGGCATCAGATGTGATACAGTCTGATTAGCAGTGGGTCGTGTGAGCCAGTTCAGCCTGTTTGATTTGTAGAGGTATTTTGGCCTCTGTCCTCTGCCTGGTCTTTTAGTTTGAGGTTTTTTCTTTCCTTTTTTTTTCTTTCGTGTTTCTTTCTTTATTCATTTATTCATTTCGTGTTTCTTTCTTTATTCATTTATTCATTTCGTGTTTTTTCTTTGTTTTTTGTTTTTTACTTTCTTTGTTTGTTTTTTTTTTGTTTATTTATCTCTCTCTTTCTTTCGTGTTTCCTTCTTTATATATTTACTTATTTCTTTGTTTCTTTCTTTCTTTCTTTATCACTTTCTTTCGTGTTTCTTTGCTTCTTTATTCACTTCTTTCTTCCTTTCTTAGTTTCTTTTTTCTTTCCTTTCTTTCTTTGATTGTTTCTTTCTCTCTTTCTTTCGTTTTAATTTTTTTATAAATTTCGAGTGTTTTTCTCTCTTTCTTTCTCTTTCTCTTTCTCTTTCTTTAGTGTTTCTTTCTTTCTTCATTTATTCATATCGTATTTTTCTTTCTGTTTTCATTTCTTTATTTCTTAATGCCTTCCTCTTTTTGTTAGTTTATTTCTTTCTCTCTTTCTATCTTTCTTTCATACTTTCTTTTTTGGTTTCGTTGGCCTCTCTCTCTCTCTCTCTCTCTCTCTCTCTCTCTCTCTATATATATATATATATATATATATATATATATATATATATATATATATATATATATATATATATATATATATATATATGTATATATATATATTTCTCTCTCTCTCTCTCTCTCTCTTCCTCTCTCTCTCTCTCTCTCTCTCTCTCTCTCTCTCTCTCTCTCTCTCTCTCTCTCTCTCTCTCTCTCTCTCTCGCTCTCTCGCTCTTTCTCTCTGTTTGTCTCTCTCTCTCTCTCTCTCTCTCTCTCTCTCTCTCTCTCTCTCTCTCTCTCTCTCTCTTTCTCTCTCTTTCTCTCGCTCTCTCTCTCTTTCCCCTATATCTCGCTCTCTCTCTCTCTCTCCTATCTCTTTTTTGTTTTCTGTTTATTTCACGAGTGTTTTTTCGATAGAGCTCATGATGATAATAAAAATAGCGTTGTGAAACATGGATTGTGTAAACCGTAGATTTATTTCATTCTCATCTTTAGCTCGGCGATATTATCCCCCCGTGTAGATACAGAACTCAGCAACTAGATGAATAAATCAGATAAAATCAAAAAATGAAATATCAATTTGAATAGAAAGATGGGGGAAAACAGAAAGTAAATGATTAATCTAGAGTTTTAATGAATAGAGAAAAAAGTAAGCAAAATTACTGAAATTGTGTCGCGTGTTCTCTCAGAGATATGACTTCCAATTACTGGCGTGCGCCTAAAGGATAGAAAGCGGATAAAAAAGAATATTAGAGTTTGCCCTCGCAGGAATGCCATGATTAGAGTAATTGGCAACTCTTACGGTTTTTGCCACATACCTTTTTTTTTTTATTCTTCTTATTTTCCATAAATGGGAATTCTAAATGGATTTTCGATTTTATGGATGTGAATGATGAATGGATGTTGCGGCTGGTTTGATAGGCATCTAGGTTTGAATGTTTTGTGTCTTTATTTGATCAACTTTTATTGATGAATATTGATGAATCTTTTGATTTTCCTAGTGTTGATAGGACTTTTGGTCTTAATAAATAAGTAAATGGATAGTAAGTAAATCATAACGAGTATTTTATTCAAATGATTTCTCTAATATAGTATTATGATGTTGATCTCATATCAATTTATCTGATCATAAAGTTGGATGTTATTAGGGCATATGATATGATATGATGTGCTACAATACTATGATAAACATATCATATCATTGTGTAATATGATAGGTTATTCAGTTAGAAATGATATGATGCAACAATGCCTGATCCTAACATTAATGCGTCATTCTTTTTTCTTTCTCTCTTTCTCTCCTCCCTTTGCCCCCTTCCTCCACCACCACCCCTTCCATCTTCATCCACCTCCTTCCTATCCACTTCCCTTTCCACCTTTCCACCTCTCCCTTTTGCTTCCTCTTTCTACCTCCCTCCCCCCTCCCCCTCTTACACCCACACCCCTACCACCCTCTTCTACTTTTCTTTCCATCTCCCCTTCCAACACCCCCCCCTCCACCTCCCCCTTCCGCTACCCCATCCCATCCCCCCTTTCCACCTCACCCGTCCACCACACCCTTTCTTCATCATCTTTCCACCTCACTTTCTATCTCCATCTTCCACCTCATCTTGCCCACCTCCTGATTCCACCTCCCCCTCCTACCTCTCCCTTTCCACCTTTTCTTCCGCGTCTCCCTTTCCACCACTCCCTTCCATCATTCCCTTTCCACCTCCCCTTCCCATCTTCACTTTCCCTTCCCACCTCCCCTTCCACCACTCCCGTCCACCACACCCTTCCACCTCCTGTTTCCACCACTCCCTTCCACCACACCCTTCCACCTCCCCTTCCACCTCCTGCTTCCACCTCCCCTTCCACCTCCTGTTTCCACCTCCTGTTTCCACCTCCTGTTTCCACCTCCTGTTTCCACCCCACCCTTCCACCTCCCCTTCCACCTCCTGTTTCCACCTCCTGTTTCCACCTCCTGTTTCCACCTCCTGTTTCCACCTCGCCCTCTCACCTCCCCTTCCACCTCCTGTTTCCACCTCGCCCTCCCACCTCCCCTTCCACCTCCTGTTTCCACCTCCTGTTTCCACCTCCTGTTTCCACCTCCTGTTTCCACCTCCTGTTTCCACCTCCTGTTTCCACCTCCTGTTTCCACCTCGCCCTCCCACCTCCTGTTTCCACCACTCCCCCCCCCCTACCAACAGACAACCGATACCAGCGCAAGAAATTCGACCTGATGCGCCGCGAGTTCTCAAGGGGACCCGAAGACCAGCTGCACACGATCCGCAACGAGTCGCGCCGGATGGTCACCGAGTACAACCCCAACTACGAATTCGGAGGAGGAACCTGCACCATTAAGGACCTGAAGGAAATCCCGCGGGAAAACCTCACCCTCGTCAAGTTAGTACCTTCCCTCGATGACTGTCAGCCCTTGATGCGCGCCAGTCGTCAGTGTGTGCCGAATTCTTGCTGATTTGCGCTGATTGATTGAGTGTTGGCTTTCTTTGTCTGCCTTTTTTTTTTTTTTTTTTTTTTTTTTTTTTTTTTTAGTGTCAGCCCCGAGTGTTTTGTTTTTAATTGTCGACCGTTAATGGCCCCTCGGTAACTGTCACACTCTTCCTTGAGTGTCATACCTCGAGTTTGTCCCTCTTTTGAGTGCCAGGGCTTGTGCTTGTCAGTCATTCAAGTGTCAGACTTCATGCCTGTCCCTCTTTCGAGTGTCAGCTCATCAGGTCTTGTTTTTGAGCATCAGTCTGTCAGAGTGTCAGCCTCAGTATTTGCATTGCTGAGTGAAAAAGACGTTGGTTACCTACCTTACAATGACTGCTGAGACGTATAAAACGATAGTTATAGTAACAACCTTATTTTAATCATAGTCTCTAGTTGTAGTGGTATTGTAGTGCATGCTATTTTTTTCTGTAAAAATATCTTTGTAAGAATCTACCCCGACAGCTGGGCGTACAGATAAAACAAATGTTTAACTTAAATATAATATGTATATATGATTGAACATCTCAAAAGTTAGTGAGATGAGAGTATATCTTCGGAATTGTAAGCGATGGTGTTTGTTTTGGTTTATAGGACTTGGCTTAAACGTTCATTCATTTGAATCTTTGTTGTTAAATAGCACCGGAAGTTGGACAGTTTGAATGATCTCCATCGTGTTTATTCTTTTCTTTCTTTTTAGAAAAAAATATATGTCTCGGTACAAGTTGCACACAATTATTGAGAATATAGACGATGGAAAAAAAAAACATATTTTGGTACAAATTGCAAACATAGCTAACTAGAACATAAATGAGATAAAGTATGTTTAGGTACAAAATGTAAAAAGTCATTTAGATCCTACACGAAGTTTTCATGTAAACAAATCAGCTGTTTTTGCAGCTGTTTGTCTCTCATATCGAAGGGACTACGTCAGCCATTCCAAATTAGTGTAGAAATGGCATAGTTTTAATGACTTAAGTGGTGACCTTTGGCCTTGACTTGAGAGGACGCAGAGAACCGGCTGCTGCTGCAACATTGCAACCACTTAGAACTTGTTGCATCCAATGTTGTAATTCATTTACGGATTAAATAGATATGCTGCAATACAGGTATATGAGAACCAATAACATATACATGTGCCTCATTCGTGATTCACACGTACAGTAGCACAGAATTTATTTTACACATATTTGTAACTCATTCATGATTGGATTAAACTTACCGTAGCTTAGAATCCCCTGCCCTCATTACAGTGACTCACCCAAGGATGAGTAAAAGATGGGGAAACCGAATGAGTCGATGAGTAAAGCGAGGCAACGTTTCTTGGCATGTGGCATATCCCCCTTCTCTTATTGTCGTCTTCTATTTGCCCAGTGTCTCGAAACTCCAGAGATTGCATTAGTTTTTCTTCGAAGTGCTCCTATTGCGTAATGGATGGCAATTATTGGTTTATAGGCAGTTCGTTTTCGTTCGTTTTCTCACTCTCTCTCTCTCTCTCTCTCTCTCTCTCTCTCTCTCTCTCTCTCTCTCTCTCTCTCTCTCTCTCTCTCTCTCTCTCTCTCTCTCTCTCTCTCTTTCTCTTTCTCTTTCTCGCTTTCTTTCTTTTTCTCTATCTGTTTATCTCTATCTATCTATCTCTTCCACTTTCTCTTTTTTCGCTCCTTCCATCTCTCTCTCTCTTTCTCGTTCTCTCTCGTTCTCTCTCTTTCTTTCTCTCCCTCGTTCTCTCTTTCTCTCTTTCTCTTTCTCTTTCTATCTAGCTATCTGTATCTCTTTCTCTTTCTCTTTTTCGCCCCCCCCCCTTCTCTCTCTCTCTCTCTCTCTCTCTCTCTCTCTCTCTCTCTCTCTCTCTCTCTCTCTCTCTCTCTCTCTCTCTCTCTCTCTCTCTCTCTCTCTCTCTCTCTCTCTCTCTCTCTCTCTCTCTCTCTCTCTCTCTCTCTCTCTTTCTCTCTCTCTCTTTCAACCCGTTCATACCAGTTTCACGAATCGCCGACCCAGCTGACAGCGATCACATAACAAGACCCACACATCCCCGGTGTAGATCACCCCCGGGGGAAAGTTTTAGAGAGCGATTGCAAAACGCTCCCTTGGGTAAAAGCAGACTCGCAATATCACTGTTGAAGGCTATGTTGCAAGCGGGAATTATTATGGGAATTATTATGATGTACCCTGGCAGCGGGAATGTGGATGCTGAAGGGGGGATAGGGGGGATAGGGGGGAGGGGGGGTAGGAATAAAGTGGGATTTGATTTGGAATATTTTGCTCTTTTTTATTGTCTTTGTTTGTTTGTGTGTTTACTCCTAGGTATGATGAATACACTCCACTCTGACATATCATTTCGTGCAATACTCGAACATGTTAAAATATTTTACTTTTAAATCGAACACACTGTATTGTTCAATTTTTCTTATACTTACTCTCTTGTGTACTTAGAGCAAAAAAATAATAAGGATTTACTTTAGATTAAAAAAGAAAGAAATAGTCGAGGGAACAAGTTTCTTAAGCTGCTTGTGTTCAGTGAAGCATTACAGAATATTTGGGATACAAGTAATACACGCAGAATTCTCTAAAGAAGATTTATTATTTTGCATCAAGTACTTTCTTTTTATTATCTTTTTTTCATTATTTCACTTTTTTTGTCTAGTTTTCTTTTTCTAACTCTGCTGTGTATCTTGTTTTGCTTTTTTTATTTGTCTCTTTTCTTTTTATAACTCTGATGTATATATATTTTTTTTAGCAAGAAGTATTATCATTGGTAGATTACTGATGATAAGGCTGTTGGTGTAGACACGCTACCCTTGTCTTGTTGTTGTTGTTTTCTATGTTTTCTTTTTTTTATGAATACAACTGATCCTATTTTGATTCGTCATAACTGCTAATTAATGTGAAATACTTAGATGTACATA